>CAEGAG010033618.1:0-15293 GCA_903067065.1 Brachyrhaphis terrabensis
GTTCAGGGTTCATTTATATTTCATACATACACAAGCCACTGTGCATAATATGGCATGAACACATTTAGTGTTGAAGGATAACATTTACCGAAGCTTGGTCAGTTCTTTCATCACTACTTAGTCTCTTTAAATAAAGGTAATTCTTTAAAGGAGGGTTATCGTCTATCTATGAAGCGGATTTTGATCTACTAGAATCTTTTGTTTCTCTTCTTCTTGTGTTTATTTAAAATTTAAATTGTAGCTTCCTGTTTTTCTTGAGGTGCTTCAGCCATTTGTTGGAGTGCCAGTAAATTGTCTCAGAAATGCATCTAGGTGCAGACTGGCACATCACCGGCATCAGCCTCAAAGTCTAACTCTGCCCTGCGGGAAGCGCTGAGCCACACAGATAAAGCTACTGTAATGTACCAAACAACGAGATGAAATAATAGTGATTTGACTGATGTGCACCAGACAGATTATCAATACCAGTTTGTATTAGACAAGGACTGAAGCAAATTAGAGGGAGATGCAGAGGCGTGGAGATGGAAGAGTGGTGGATGAAGCGAAAGAGAGGGAGAGAATGAGAGAAACGAAGTGATGGATGACACGTAGGACTAAACAAAGAAGAAAACAATAAAGGACTATTCTGTAGTTTTATATGTCCCCAGTGGAAGCCATAACCCAGATCATAAATCACCAAGCCTCTAAATAATGCCTGGAAACACAAACAAACCTCAGCTGTAGTGCAAATACAAATATCTATGCACAAACAGTGCACACACACTCATCACTGTGCACACAGACATCCAGACACAGTATTTGTGCTGATAGACAGCTTTTGCTCATAAACATGTTAATCCATGCGTACGCGCAGACGAACCCTGAGATGCACATTCTCGTCCACAAACATCATCAATATGCTATCATTGTTCTCCAGCCGTCCTCCCCTCTGTTTGGTGTTTATTGGCTCTGGCCGGAGGGAGTAATAAAATAGCATCAGCCATCCCATCCCAAAGGAATCTCTCTGTGCCATGGTTATATACAGACACACTACCATGACACATGAAGCTAATAACACAGCCGTCAGCATCTCTAAAGCACTAGAAACATCTTTTTATTCAAATTTCCGGCATTACTTGCTTGTTAACCATTGTAAGATGAGAAGAGGAAATAACACATGACACCTACAGTCGCACCTATAAATAATTCAATCCCCTCTACAGTTTAGGTTTGCACATCAGGTCTGGTCCCAGACACTCCTGATGCAAACAATCAAGGGCTTCATCTGAAGAAGGGAGTTCTTGGAATAGAACACGTAAAACCTGGTCTGGTTTCATTGCACGTTAGAAATATATCTAAAAAGTTCAAAGATGACGTCACTGACTTGCACAAACAAGGATAATTCTGAAAAGAGACAGCAAAGGCTCCGCCGGATACAGCGGGAGCATTGTTTGCGACTTTAAAGTTAAAAGAACAGAGGCTGTAACACCTAAGCATGGCAGAAAGAGGAAGCTTCCTGAATCCTGAGATAACAGGTGGTCTAAGACCCTTTCCTGACGACCTTCAGCAAGACATAGACAAGGTGCATACCAATCGCTTGACTTGGACTTTAAGTCATATGCTGCTGCTGACCCCAAAGCATAAAAAAATGCTGCTCCAATTTGCTTACAGCTTTATACATTAGCCAAAATGTTTGGGAGATTTTGTCTTATGGATAAGTCAATCAAAACTGGAACTTTTAGGACCTGTGGATCAGAGTTGAGCACTGAATAGAAGCATGGTGGTTGCTAAGTGAGCTTCTACGGCTGCTCTGCTTCCTCTGGCACAGTAAATCCTGGGTGAAAATGTCATGCCTGCTGTGAGGACGCTGAAGCTTGGGTTCCATTACCCCTTCAAAACAGGACAGTGAACACAAGGATAAGTCCTCTGCAGCTAGGCTGGGAAGATACTAAAATTTCCATTATAGCTGCCTGACTTGAACTCTGCAAAAATTGCTGAGGGGAATTGAACAGGAGGGCAGCCATATGCAAAGCCAAGAAAACTAACAGTCTGGAGTCTTTTGTCCATTAGGTGTAGGTCAGGAAATGCCTCCAGAAGGTGGTGTCAGGCTTTGAATCATATTTGCAGCCATACCAGCTGAAGACTGCTCTATAAAATACTAAGCATACTTGTCATGACTGCAGCAATTATTATTAATATAACATGTTTTAATTTGGAGCAAGCAGTTGCAATATCTGTTTATCCTAGAAGGCTAATTGTGATTGGATCTAAGTTATTGTCTCTGAATGTTGACAAATGCTAACAAAACATCAAACTGTGAGTAAAACAGCATATTGGGTAATAAGGCTCATATAACAGATGTTCAACGTGGCTCAACAGAAAACCTACTACAACATGGTCATCCACCTAAACTCATAGGATTTCAATGAAGGCAATTAGAGCATTAGTTAGAACCAACCAGGAAGCCCATAACTCTGGAAGAGCTGCCGAGATCCACAGCTCAGGTGGTAAAGTCTGTAGACTGGACAACTATTAGGCTGCTATCTGGTCTTTGAGCTGAGAGAAAACTGAAGAGGAAAGAAATCTATAAGAAACTTCCATTTTAAGTCTACTTAAAGATGGGACACAAGCTGAACTTATTATGTGCAAAACGCTACGTGTGGTGCAACTCTAATATTCCACTAACAGCAGAGGCAGAAAAGCAGATCAGTGGTACATTTATTATTTTGACAATCACAAAAATGTGAGCTGCTATCTGTTTCTATGAAATGCACCAAATGTATTCTTCTCTCATGTACAGTATGTTTCATTTTTAAAGGAGAACCGCTCAAGAAAGCCAATACACCCACGAGAGTGTTAAGACGTCTCTGGAGTGTTATTATCTCGCAGGGAACACATGGGACAAGTGCTTCTGATGTTCTCTTCAAGCAACATTATGCTGTTAAGCTTATTTGTCAGAGCAATTACTTACTCAAGGATAATATTGAGCAAAATGAGTTGTGCAGTATTTCATCATAAACCCATTAGCCTTCTATCTTTTCAGTTTTACTGAATGTTTCTGCTTTACAGGCTTCAAAGTTCTCATTGTTTGATAACATCTTAAGTATGCCAACGTATATTTTGAATTTATGCTATAAATTTGCATCATGGTTGTCAAATCTGATTTTGTTCTTCTCTCTTTTTTTGAAGGTCAAAATAAACCCAGAAGCCACTCCAGAGGAGCTGCCTTACCAACTATCACTGCTTAGAGCCCTGTGTTTACCACTCCAACTCTCTTCTAACAAATAGAGACAGAGGTATAGGCAGAGGATAGATCACAGTCTCCATTTCTTACTCCAAATACCCTGAAAAGCTCAATCAGATGGGATCCTCTGGCTCCAATTGTCTACTGATAGAGTTCCTGATGAAATACTGGCATCATGTGGCCGAAAGTGGTAACTGCAACACTTGTGAGCCGCACTTATTTCATATTTTTGGAGTCCTGATATTATTTGCCTCTGTTTTTTTTTTCTTTCTTTTTTTTCTTTGCAAATGAATATCAGTGTTGTAAGGGGATGAAATAAGGTTGGCTTTTCCTCAGGCCTTCTGGAAGAATCTAATCCTGCTGACAAATCTCAGAACTGAGCCCAGTACCTTCAAGATACAGTAAGAAAATGTTCCAGCTCAATAGTCCTTGAGTTGTTTCACGCAGATACGCCTGACCAAAGACTTAAAAATAAAATTAAAAAAACACTTCTAAAATCTAACTGAGCTTTTTCTGCTCTTGGTGCCTGACAGTTTATTACCGGACTTCCTACCAGGAACCTGCAAAGGAGAAATGTCAGACATCGCTTTTCTAAAACCTACCTTTCCTGCTGCATTCGGGATCTCGTCATTGACTGCAAAAAGTGAAACCGCGAAGGAAGCCCAGACTTGCTTTTCACCTGTGTTTAATGAATGTTAACTAACGGCGTGATGTGACGACTTACAGGCTTGCAGCTCACTCATGCATGTGGACAAGATAAGCACGCATGCACACTTACACAGGTCCTTCTTACTAATGTGAATCTTAACAATGTTTACAAAAGTGATGCTGTCTACTCGACAGAAAGTGTGGACAGAAATGGACAGAGGTGACCCAGTTCCTCACCTTTAAGCTGCAGCGTTTCGAGACGACCGAGGCTCGTCTTGCCGCCCTGTCTAAATATTTCGTCTTCCACTCAAGACAGACGCAAAGAGGTCGACAGAAAGAGCAAAGCTCCTCCTATCCCTCCTACCTACAGACCCTTGAAAAAGTAATAATTTGAGTTTTTTCACATTAAAAGCATAAACTTCAGCATGTTTTAATGTGATATACGAAGACAAAGTAGGACATTGGTGGTAAAATGAAGGAAAAAGGACATGTTTTTCCAAAATATTTTACATAGAAAAATCTCAATCATTCGATGTGCTTTTGTAGACAATGCCTTTTAATTCAATACCCCTAAATAAAGTCTAGTGCAACCAACTGCAGTAGGACCTTAATTAGCTACTAAATAGACACCACTGTTGAGTTATATAAGCTCAGAAAATCTGTGTTTATTATGGGAAAACAGGAAAGAACAGCATCATCATGGCCAACCAAGACCAGCACATTCACCTAGGTGGAACAAGGGGAGCATGAATCAGAGAACCAGCTAAGAGGGTCATTGTAACTCTGGAGAAGCTGCAGAGACTGGCAACTCAGGTGGGAGAATATTTTGACAGGGTAACTATTAGCTATGAACAAAACAACTCTGGCCTTTGAGAATGGAGGGAAGAGTGAACGGTTGATCTTTACAACCTTCAATCCTACTTGATCAGTGTTTGGTCAAACATCTGGACGACAATGAGAGACTTCAAATAAATAATTGGTGATTGAGATGCGACAACCAACTCATCTCAGGAGACTTACCAAAAACCTCTGGATAAACAACATGCATGTTGTTGGCAACACAGGAAGCTCGGGCAGGGAAACTGATGAGAGTGATAGGAAGAAAGTTAGAAGCTTTGAAACCTTGGGACTGATGCAGAGGTTCCACTTCAGTCCCAGAGAAACATCTTAAACGTTAGCCAAAGCTAATATGGAATAGCATATTCATGCATTAAAGTGGTCCAGTGAAAGTCCAGATGTAAATTCAACTGAAAAATATTTGACCACACTTAAAAATACATGGTCCCAGATGCTCTCCATCCAATCTGACTGAGCTTGAGCTTCTTAGCAAATACACATGTGAAAATAAAAATCCATAACATACCCTTATGACTTTTTTCTTTAAAACTTTGAAAATGGCATGTCTTTTTCCTTCAGTGTTACAGCTGTGCTTTGTGTTGGTCTATCACATGAAATTCCAACATAATATATTGAAATTTGTAACCATAGCGTGAAAAATGTTCACTTTTTCACCGCATTATCAGGTGAAAATTAGCTTTTTTTTCTCAAGTTTTATCAACTGGCAAACATTAATTGTTCAAATCAGCTGAAACTAATGCTTACACACATCCCCAAAAGACAAGACAATCGCAGCCATTTGAGTCTCGACGTGAACTGAAGCTTTAGGAACACATGGAAAACATAACACAGTTCTAAATCAAACAATTTGGTTTATTATTTGCTGATTTATTTCAAATTCCTGATTTGACAACTGATGAAATCACGACAAGCAGAGGCTGAGTGCTGAATGAATCCCGCATACTATATTTAGCCTCTTTTAAACAGGCAGGAGGCTTAGCAAGCCCCTTCTGTCACCTCACACCTCAAATTTTTTTCAAGATGAAAGTGCCAACTAATTCCGCTCATGAGCCACAGACTGGGACCAAACACAGGTTGAGGCTTACTTTTTATGATTTCCTTGTAAGAAAAAGTGAAGATGTTGTAAAAGAAGAAAACCCAGACATGCAGCAGTTGTTTTTTGCTCTTCTACCTTTGTTGGGAAACACAACTAAAGTCTTACACATTTTCATTAACTGGACCAAAAGTTTGAGGCCTTTTGCTGAAGTCACCCTCCTCTCGACGTACAGAAGGACTGCTACCCTGGTTCAATCTGCAGTTCTCTTCAGCAGTTTACCCGTTTTGTAACAAAACTTTGTGGTTTACGTTCAGAGTCACTCCACCTGGAGGACAGAGACAGCATTTTTGTGTGTTTGCATGAGGTGTTTCCAAACTGTTGCATATTTAATCTCATGCCTCGTGTGATTCACTGGCTTCATAAAAACAAGCAAAAAACAAACAAAAAAATAATAATAGGGGGAGCTATTTGGATTGCTGGGTGCTCCTCGGCTTTCTTCGAAGGGTCCTCAATGTGAACTTTGTGCGTTTTTTTGTTGTTTTCTATAAATAAGAGTCTGCAGAGTTTAGGAGAACGTAGGCACCACAATGTACAATGATGAAATGTAACTTTGATCTTCTAGACGTTTTTTTAATTAACATGTGGCTGTGTGTACTGTTTTTTCTAGTTGACTATATGATGTTGTGTATAAGTGGGGAAAAAAACTAGGTTTTATTTCTTCTAACTGTACAGACTATATGAAATGAGAGAGCTTGAAAATAATAGACTGAAAAAACTTAGCTGGACTAAAGTCTAGTTATGTCAAGGGTGGAAATTCATTTCAAGTGCATTGCTAAGGCTGCAAAATCTGTTGTCATTTCAATGTTCTCAAGATATTTCTTTTATTAACTAAAACTGACTTGTGGTGAAATGTTTTTGCTCCAAGATTCAAATTGGATTAGCATTATTTGGACCAAAAAACAGTTAATTTATTTGCCTCTGAAGAAGGTACTTAATTTAAACTCAACTGACACTTTAACAAGTAACATTATCAGCATTCAGGAAACAACCCTTCAACAAGTCAGAAAGGTGCATTAAAAGGTGTGAGTGTGTGTGTTTGCTCTTTGTTTTCTGAGTTATGGTGAACTGTACAACCCTTAACCCAGACCCAGTAAAACCCATCGGGACCAGACCACAACGAAGCAGCAATTTAAACTGAAGGCAGAGCTCCCTGCAGGTCACTGACCAGTAGCTGGAGAAATAATTGAAGACTTTGTGTAGATCTGAATCTTTGCTACCATAAAAAGACTAACAGTACCTTTTAAATTTATTGTTCCATAAAGATGTGTAAAAAGCCATGAAGCAACTAGATCCTTTATTGCAGTAGCATCATCGTCCAATTAAATAAATTCTATTTTTGACTAGAGTAAATTTATTCAGAGGGAGAAAATGTCCCTCATCAAGAGATTTTTTTTTTTCAACAAAATCATTGTCACTACTGTTAGTGGCATCCATAAAGATGCCGAAAAACTCCTTTCAGATTTATTTTCTGTTTTTGTTTTACATCTAAAGGTTTCAGTTTATCAAATAATGCTAATATGCAATAAATATAGCAAAAAACAGTTTCTAATGGATTATATTGTGGAATAAAGGAAAAGGCTTACCAAACCAACCTGGCACTATGTGAAATAGTAATGCTGCCAACTTACTGCAATCCTAACTGGCCACTTTGCTTTATTACGTTTGGTGAACTTTCACTTACCCGATTACTGAATGAGCTACAGAATCAAGACATTGGTTAAGTAAGTACAACCTATCTGATAATGTGAAGCAGGCAAAAAGTCTCATCAGTGACCAAACTTTGACTTAAAGAAACACAAGACAGGGTAGAAACAGTCATTTACATCTACCAGTCTGCAAAGAGTTGCAAAGTCCCACTAAAAATACCTCAATAGCAAAGGAACGACTCATTCAAAATGTCACAACAAAAAATCCAGAGTAAAATTTAAAGCACTTTAAGACTTACTTGTCTCAACAATAAGACAGAGAGACTGGGCAAAAACTGTATCCATGGGAGAGTTTCGAGGTAACTGCTGGCCAAAAAAAGCACAAAGACCTTACATTTGTTATAGAACATCTTAATGATCCCCAAGACTTTGAGATAAATATTCTTTAAACTGAAGAGACTAAAATACTTTTCTTCATATGTGCTTCCTGTTACATCTGGTGTAAAACTATCAAAGCATTTCAAGAAAAAAAAAAATATTTCATAAGAACAGTCAGACAAAACGACATGTGATTTAAATAAGGCAGATGTCTGGTTTTAAGTCAAAAGATGGTTGAAATTAAAAGGCTACTTGCTTAAATTTGCAAGTAAACTGCAATTAAAAAATAGTGGCGTGTTTAAAACAGCATGAATATATACCTGGTAGGCCAAACCCAAGTTCATTTTGCTGCAATAAAAACTGAGGCTGGCAAAAAATCTCCATTCCTCACTATGGGGACATCCAGGAATTTTTTCAACGTGAGTATATGCTTTTCGCCATAAAATATGGATTTATTTACCTGTGGTGCCCATAAATTAGGAGGGTGCTACAAAGCCTTATCAATAAACATTTATTCTAGCAATTACAACATTCTGATGAAAATCCCTTTATTTTCAGAAGGTTTCTCAAGAGTGCAGCTCAAATATTTCCTTTATCTTAACTGATTTAGTACATTAAGGTGAATATTTTGGTTCTGGGTTGATTTGTTACAGTTTGCCACAGACTATAACCATGTGTGTTAGCTCCTGTTTTTATGCTGGTTTTCCCACAGGTGACTGTACATAAACTAGACAGCTGGGATTAAAGTAGACTGTGGAGAATGAAGGTGTGCTGTGTCCTCTCTTCTCTGTTATCACCTCTGATGGCTTACAACATTTATTTTGTATGATGCTACTTTTTCAGTGCTGTGGAGTTCACTGCTAAAAAACCTGAAGCAAAATACAGCAACCAAACTTTGTAGGTCATTCATGGAACAATGTTGCTGTTGTTTTCGGCTGTTCTGGCAGTAGAACATAGCAAAACATGCTCCTCTAGTCTTCAAAGGTCATTTAGAATAATGTTAATGAAGTAAAACTCAAACATTCAATTTCATTCTGCATTTAGTCATCCTCCAGTTTTATGTGGAACAAGAAAAAAATAAATTGGGGATTTTCATAAGTAGTATTCTGCTTTTTACATTTAACGTTATTGAATGCCTGTTCTAAAATTCCAATCAGAACAACTAAGACCGTGGACAGCAACAAAACATCCCTGCAGAGCTACCAACTCAAACCGAGAGGCTGCTGCCAAAAACAGCAGTCCAAAAATGTGTCCATTCAACATACTTTCATTCCAATATTTGTCACTGGAATGAGATAAGACCATTTTGAGTTAGAGTAGGAGTTTTAGAGTAAAAATGATGCAATAGCAAGCAACAACCAGCATCGAGCTAGATTGGTTCAAACAAAAGTCCCTTGCTCATCTTTACAGGACGCTGTGTTCTTGCAGCTGAAATATTTTTCAAACTGTCGTAAATCACTGTAAATTTGATTTCTGCTGATAGGCGTCATCTGCCAAGCCAAGGTATCTCTCTCCTAACCCTCCTGTACACATCTCATTAGTGATGACAAACAGGCAACAGCAAGGTTTTCTTTCTCAAAACTACTAAAAGATCTTGTACGGAACAAAATGACATGCAATACAGGACGTATAAANAATGTAAAAAGAAACACATATACCAAATGTGCTAACCTGATTTTCTTTACATTTATCCAAAGTGACTTACAAGGGAGGATCAGCAATGCAGTTCATAACAAAAGCTAACAATAAGTTTGCTGTACATCCCTGCTAGAGTCGGCAGGGATGTACAGAGTATAGGAGCAACCACTGCTAATGTCACTTTCAAAATAAGGTCTATCAATTTTTCAAGGCATCCTATTTAGCATAAACATAATCTTTTTCATCCAGATTTTGAATCTCAGTACATGCAAGAAATAATAAGGTGAGTGATTTCAAGAGAAAGTGACAGTGAACCATGAGTTTAAATGCTATACGCATAAAGCAAAATCCGCCTGCTTAAGAATATTTGGTTGGCAGAGTTGAGGAGGAGTCAATGTGATCTCTTCCTGTCAATAACAGTCCTGGACAGTCAGGGTCATCCTGATAAGAAGCCCCAGTGTCTCAAGTCAGAAATGTAAACACTGGAGGTTCCCAAGACAAGGAAATCATTGACAATGTGGCATTCACTTTTTATATAACTACACTTTTCATATAACTACATGAGAAACACTTTTTTAATATAAACTGACTTTGTGTAATGTCAGTTTATCTTGATCAAGCTTTATTGTATTCTAACAGTTTCATAAGAACATGTTCTTTATTAAAACACAATGACTGACCAGTCTTTTTAAATGGTTAACAGTTTATAAAAAATAATAATTGAACTTTGGAAAAGTAAAGAGCTGAGGAAAACCTGTGGCATTTTTAGTAGAGAAACACCACTGAAAAATAGGACACACTACAGTTATGCATGCAAAGTAATAACATCATTTATCGTCATGTTGTGCTATGCAAATGCTTTGTCTGTGCTCATGAAGATATAGATATCACATGCACCGCATGCCATATCTGAAAACCTCACAAGGTGGTCAGGCAGTCAAGTTTAGAAAAAAGAGAGATGACACCAGCGCAAAAAGTTATTTACTCTGTCCTTATAACGCACACCACATTTTACACCCTTCATTCCAATCAATTTGGGGGGAATATTGTACCTGACAGGAATTGATTTTCTGCAAAATGTTTTTCTCTCAATGTGTGACTCTCAAAAAAATGTTTTTAGATTTTCCAGTATGTGGCAAGCAAGACGAGTAACAGTCCAGAGCACTCCAATAACTTAACAATCTTAATAAAACTAAAACACAAACAGTATAAAATAGGATTAAACAGAAATAAACACTTCACTTCAGACAAATACAAGCAACTTTTGAAATCTTTCATAGAAACCAGGCTAAATAAAATAAATTACACAGTAATAATTAACCAAAGGTTAAGATACTTCAAAGAGAAATGGTGAAGTAGACTTTTTTATTTAATGTTTTAAAACTTTTGTTTACATTTAGAATAGGACAAGGGCCTGTAACTTTTTCAATTCAATGCTGACATTTTTGCCCTCACTCCTACTAAGTGAAAAGTGTCCTGGAAGTGAAGAAACAACGAAGGAGGGTAGGAAGGAAAGAAGGAAGAAATGAGCGAGGGGACATTAAAGTCAGAATTCTGACTTCAAAGAATTCTGAGATTAAAGACAGAATTCTGACATTAAAGTCAGAATTTTGACTTTAAAGAATTCTAATTTTAAAGTCAGAATTATTTTTCTTTCTTTTTTTTCGGTGGCCCTAATCCTCTTCCGTACGTAGTTATTGTGGAACGCTTTACCGAAACTCTTTTTTTTCCTGATCTGATTCAGCTTTACAGTCGACTCCTGGTTGCAGTAACTCCTTTCGCCACTAGGTTTCCCATCGGCCTATCAACGCTCTCCTAGGTGCTTACGACAAAATCGGGAAGCAGCAAGCTGCTCGCTTTGTTTTGTTTTGGTAGTAGGAGTTGGAGGAGCAGAGGAAGGCCGACAGACAGAGGTCCTCGTGGGGTAGACCTGCTCGCTAAATGGGGAGAGCTAAATCGGGGATGGAAGATGACGAACCGATAGCTGACGCCTGCGAGATGCCGAGCTTTATAAGCAATTTCGAAGAGGGAAGGGGGAAATTGTCCCGCAACCAGCCGACAGGAACTTCCATCACGGACGGTGAAGTTGAGATGCCAGTAGGGGGCCTGAACCGATCTGTCATCCGCTCAAACTCCCGGTTGTCCCTCGACGGAGGCGACGGGAGGACGTGGAAGAGGAGAGGCGAGGGAGAGAGGGATGCGGAGGGCAACAACAACAACAACTGCAACAGCGGAGGAGTCGGAGCAGCAGGGAGGAGGAGGAGGGCGAGCGCTGTGGAGGTTCTGAGGAGGAATTTCGGTGATACCAAGTCGCCCTCTCGCTGTTTTAGTGCAAAAAGTCGGATGCAGAGCGGAGTGGAACATGGAGCCGGCGGAGAAAGTGGTAATAACGACCGTAAGGACGTAGATGGAGCAGAATGTGGTGAGTGTCCAAAGTCGGACGTAGAGACGGGAGGAGCCGGTGATAAAAACGAGCTGCCTTCAAACGAGTTGACGACTTCAGATGTTACAGGAGTTAAAAATGTAAAGGTCAGAGATAAGTGCCACCCTAAAACTGAGGACGACAACAACACTGTGACTTTAAGTGAGTCGCTTAGTGCCAAAGAGCACGTCTACTGTACGGTATACTGTATTGCCAACGACACTCATCGGACAGATGCTGAAATCACTGACCGCTACGATGACGCTGTCACATCTGACGAAACGGAAACAGACTTGGAGACTGTAAAGGTGGGGGACCAGGGCGCCGAACCGGTGCTGTACACGCTCGATGACCTGGTGGACCCGTTCGGGAACATATCCCACCGCCTGGACGGGGTGCAGGCCGGTGCGGAGAGTCACATAGAGGATTGCCGGGTGTGCCTGGAGGAGAAACCCATCGCATCCCTGCCCTGCTGCGGGAAGGCCTTGTGTGAGGAGTGTCTGAAAATCTACGTCAGCTCCCTGGTTGGTGTTCTAGCAGTGGCGTTTCTTTCTTGAGCCCATTATTCTGCACCCCGTCATGCAAGTCTCAGCTCAGTAAATTAAAATATAATCAGAAACTTAACTCGTTTCTCACGGTCAAGTCAAAGAGCACAAGTAATTTGTTGTTCTCAGGATGACTTATTAACAGATGCAACTTTTTTTTTTTTTCCACCAAGGTGGAAATTTTCCTTCGGACCTCCAACCGTAAAATGAAAAACATTCATACAATCACAGTATCAACTATCTCTACATAGAATAAAACACTTTCTTAAGGAATTTTTCCATGTATTGGTCACAAATGAAAACATAACATTCATTTTCTTAAATAACAGATATTTAATACAGAAATGTACAATAATTCAATAATGAGAAGGACTTTTGTGTAGCAGATAGTCACTGACACACTCCACAAGGAAGGAAAGCAAATAAAGATGCCTTTACACAGAGTACTTTATCCTAGCATATTCATAGAAAGTAGAGTGGAAGGAAAAAGTGTAGTTGAAAATGTGTACAAGTATCACAGATATTGTGAAGCAAAGCCATTCATTAGTTTTTGGGAGAGTCACAAGTTGTGAACTGCAGCTGTAGTCAGTGTTTTTTTTTATTTTTTTAGAGCCTCTACACAAAGGTGTATTCTGGATATGTGCTACTACTGCCTTGGGGTAAAGGCACACCTGAACAAGTTATACAATCAAATGTTTTGCCTTGGTTTTGGAGATAAAGTCCTGGACTGTTACTTAGTGGCCCAAAGTTTTCTTTTCAGATGAAAGCAAATTTTGCATTTCATTTGGAAAGAAAGGTCATGGAGTCAGGAGGAGCAGTGAAGAGTCACAGAATCTGACATTTTGTTGCATCTTAGTTGTGCCACAGGCTTATCATCTCCATGCTGTGCTGATACAGCAGGTCCTGCACAAAGAGTATGTTTTTTAAGTACTGTGTGCAAAAGTCTTGTATTTTACATTTTTTAAATTTTCAGAAGGCTGCTAGTTTTGTTTTTAAAATATTCATTTAAACAAGTGGTCTTATGTAATATTGGAATTAGTACAATTACACAATATTGAGTTGATGAGAATAAGATAAGCTCATAATATTTTTTTTATCACCTTTAAAGACATACATTATTTTCTCTTATTTTTTAAGAATAGTAAGAATGCATTCATTTGATTTTTGACAGTATTTTCAGACAGTCTTTCTAGAGTCCATAATCATTGTAGAATAATTCAGCCAAAGGGACTGTAATACAGAGCAGCAGGCCTGACTTATCGATGTAACTTCATGTTCTGTTCTAGATTTTGGATACTTCACTTCCTACAGTTACCGTGGTAATTTATGCAGGAAACCTAATCTGCTCTGGGGCAGGCAAGGTTTCCAGATTAGAGGTCAAGAGCATTAAGCACATCTCTCAGCCAATCAATACGCTGAGAGCAGTGAAAGGTGAAAGAGATGATAATGCAAAAACAATATTTCCCTTTTTGTTCTCCGAGAGTTGTTGGGTCTATAAGCAGAGCTCATAACTATGTAGCTGAAACAGAGACCAGTTCCTCTGAAGTGTGATACTGTTAGAAGCTGAAGATCAAGAAGCAAAATCAAGGACTTTATATTGTTAAAAGTCCTATTTCTGAACATGTCTATATTTATCTAAATTTAAAAGTAGAACGTGTCATACTCTTCAAAATGGTGGTCTTTGTACATTTGTGTTAAAATCACAAATCACCTTTAACACCTTTTATATGACACTGCAGAAACTGAACTTAGACATTTATCATATCCCCACCAACTCGATTGAGTCATTTTTACCTTTAAACGTTGCACAAATATCACAGTGGCACCTGCAGTGTGTAAAGTAAACAATAAAAGAAAAACATGCAAATACAAGACATTAAACACATTCATGCTTGGATCATTTGACTGCAATTTTAGTCTGTTTTTTATTATGTGTACTTGTTAGCTTTTCATGTTGATTCCTTCCTCCACGCTTCTCCTTTGTGATTGGTCCTTTCTTTGCCAGCTGCTCCTGTTTTCCAAGCACACATCCCTGTGTTGTCCTGCAGCATAGACAGCTAGCTTGGCGATACATCTGAAAACACAGTTTTCAATGTTAGGGTTAGTTACGGTGGATCTTTTAAGGAAAACCTGAACATGTTGAACCTGCGATATTGAATAGGAACTATGTTTGATCTATTTTTGAATCCAGCCTCAATTTAAGATTATATCTATGCCAATAAAGCATTGAAGAAGATTGGTTTTGCTAAATAGATCTTAAATTGTGTTCTGATGAGAGTAGAATAATGCTGTCCCAATTTGTTTAAAAATAATAAGGTATCCCTTAAATTAGCACAAAATGTAAGTCTTATTAACAGAGCGACGCACCGGTTGAGCCATATTGTCCATATCCATATTGGTGTCATTGACGGGTTCTGATGGCGTTTGAGCATCCGCTCCTGGATAGGTAGGGAAAAGGAGGGTTGCTGTCGCCTATCTTAGATACAGTCACTGCTGAGAAATATCCAGCAGCTGGCTGATGAGTCTTAGAGCAAGTTCTTCTTTGTCACGCTTTCATACACCATATTTAGCATCCCAGGGGCATTTGAGTCCGGCCTCCAGTTTTGGGAAATTCACCAGAAGCTGACCCCACATGTTTAAAATACTTAATAGAATATCTAGATTAAGAGGTCGACCTAAGCTGTTCAGTATTAACTAACAAGTGGAGGACTGTGTTATGAAATGTTAACTAGGAAGTTAGAGGTCAGCACCTGAAGGTCTCTTTGTCTTGTGACAAATACATATTTTGTGAATCTAGGTCAAGACACCAGAAGAAGCTCAAACAGTTTATATAACAGCC
>CAEGAG010033653.1:0-21531 GCA_903067065.1 Brachyrhaphis terrabensis
CATCCATCCATCCATCCATTTTCTGTACACTCTTGTCCCTAGTGGGGTCAGGAGGGGTGCTGGTGCCTATCTCCAGCAAACGTTTCGGGTGAGAGGCAGGTTACACCCTGGACAGGTCGCCAGTCTGTCACAGGGCTGGAAATGTCATATAGAAAAAAATTAAAACCAAACAAAACAATTTGTATCAATTTCAATCACAAGTAAACATTTCAGCCAAAATAAAAAATAAAAATACAATATATTGTTTCATTTATTAATTAAGTATGCTCTTTAACAAAAAATAAAAAGACATAAAAGTTTCATTTTGGAAGATTTAAGGCTGTATAATAAGCTTGCATTTTTTTACAGCTAGTAAAACAATACTGTGAAAGACACACTTAGTTTTATATTTAAAGGATTCAAATCCTAAGAATAACGTGTTCATGAAAACCCAAGCAATGATCCAGACTGCTCCCAAAGGGTGACATCATGTGGTCATGGGTTGTTACTACAGTTCTCCTGACTGCCATGCTATTGGTTGATCCTTGTACAGCAACATTTTGCTGTACCATTTTCTCACATGTAAACACACACGGGTAATGCTGATGATGTTGAAAATGTAATGTTGATAAAGCTTGGTGCATAAAGAGAGAACTTTTTTTTCTTTATGAATGACTTTATGATATTTATAGCATTTGACCTCAGAGGAAAGAAAAAGAAGTCAGCAAGAAGCACTTTTGATTATGGTTTGCATTTGTTTAGTCCTCTCAAATTGCATGCCTGACAAAAAAATTTACTCTAAAGATCAGATAGTTTTTTTTAATATAATGACAAACTTTGTGTCTTATTTTGAGCTTCTACTAAGTATAAAAAGTATGCAACGAGAGAAAGAAATGTATGTGGTTTATGATTACTATGTTTGTCTCAGAGGTTTATGATAACAACTTTAAATAGCCTATTTAAATAGTCCATAGCAATTTGACTCAAAGTCAATTCAGATAAAGTCTCCTCAGTGCTCATTTGGCTGCTCTGTACAAGATCTTCCACAGATACTGTGTGAATGGGTGTCAGAGGGCATCATGATCATTGTCTGGCTTCTGCCTTCTAAACAAAATTACTTTTAAAGCGCACAGTTGTTGATGTATAACAGTCTAAATGGCTGCTGTAAGAAATGTTCAGGAAGTATAGAGCCTTGAATAGCATTCACACCCCTATCATCTTTACCCATTCTGTCAAATTAAAACCACAAACTCCTCAATGCAAGTCTCATGAGATTTTCTGCTCATAGGGTGAGCAAAGACTTTGACCTACATGCAAAAAGCTATTGCGGCAGAAAGTTAACACTGCACATCTCCCCCAAACAAACCACAAACCCAGCTGAAGAACACAGTTGGGGCTGTGGTATAGTGGTTGAACTTTTATTTATTCTCCACTTGTTCCTCAAACATTCATAAATTA
Organism: Brachyrhaphis terrabensis; assembly: GCA_903067065.1. Taxonomy (NCBI): domain Eukaryota; kingdom Metazoa; phylum Chordata; class Actinopteri; order Cyprinodontiformes; family Poeciliidae; genus Brachyrhaphis; species Brachyrhaphis terrabensis. The sequence goes on from CAEGAG010033653.1 coordinate 1,438, forward strand.
TTTAATTTTATTTTACAGTTATTTAAAAAGCTTTAGGTTTAACATTGCTGTTGTATCCTTTCTTCACATATAGTCCTTGGTTTGTTGTATAGAGTGTTGTTTTAGCCAGTCATTTACTTGTGAAGATGAGTTTGTTAATTAGATCAATTTGATTCCTCTTTCTTAGTGTAGACTGTATTGTTTAGTTTAATCTTCTGATGCAGACTAAAGAGGCAGGTGTGCTTCAGGTCTACGTGAAATGAGTGGATTTGGGGAGCTGAGAGGAGCTTAAGGAGAATTGTAAGAAGTAAAGTATGCATTCTTTTGTCGCTTATCAAAGATGGCAGAAATGAAGCCGTCATCTTATAAAATCCACCAAGAAGAAACTCAAAATGTCTCCCGATCTTCTCTACCTACCTTCTTCCTTGTTACTGCTATAAGAAGATGCAGACCTACATTCTTTAGAAAATCTATTGCTAGACTTGCAATTTTATTTCCAGAGATGCTCTCAATCCAATCTGGCTGAGCATGAGAAATGTAGTAAGAATAATGGGGAGAAATTCAGTAGGCCAGCAAATAAGAATAAGGAAGTGGTGTGTTATAGTTCCTGCATGCTTTATTCGTGGGTGCAGGAACTAGTCATCTGGTCTGATTAGAAGGTTTATGTGAGCAAGTCAGAATACTGCTGAAGATGAAGACAATACTTGCTGTTTTCTGTAAGTAGACTGACAGCAGATAGAAACAAAATCTACATTTCAATTATTTTTGAACAATGAACATTGATGTGACTGTACACTTATTGTCTTCAAGACATTTTGCTAAACCAGGTCATTGGCCAGACAGAAGGTGAGCGCAATCTACAATACTTAACAGAACAAGATGTATTTTAAGACGTTATGTTGCTACATTTGTCTGTGTGTCTTTTGTGTAGACATGTATCCTGCAAGGATTCTGGTCCAACAGAGAACTGTAAGCGAGGGAAGTGACCTTTATGTAATCTGCAGCATGTTCGGGTCACAGAAGTCCCCCTCTTTTTATATTTATTTAATGAAAGATGGACAAGGATTTCGGAAATTAAAACATAAGAAAACTTCGGATGATTTTCTTTTCAAAATATCTAATCTTCATCTTGATCACAGTGGAAATTACAGCTGCTTGTACTCCCCTGAAAATTATAGCCTTTCTGATGTTGAAAGGAAAGGACAGAATGAAGTTGAGATTCTGGTTATAGGTGAGTATCTTTTTATTCTTTTTAATCCCACATGCAGCTGTTTTTATTTCTTATTTTTTCCAACTGCAATGCAGCCAATTTCATCCCAGCAGAGCTCACCGTAGCTGGACCCTTCACAGTTCATGAGGGGAGCCATGTTGAGTTCAAATGCACCTTTTCGGAAATTCTGCACACCCTCAATAACTGTCAACTCATCTACTGTTGCCTGAAGAAGAATGAGACCATCCTTCAAATACAAGTATTTGATCTTGCTCATATGGAAGCCTCTTTCATCATTGAAGGTGCCGTTTCAAGGGATTCGGGTCCATATAGTTGCCTTTTGCTGCCATCAAAATGCTTCCAGAAACAATGGAACGAGCTGCAAGGAATAAATACGGTGATTCTGGAAGTCAAAGGTGGGAATTTTTCCACAATGTATTTTACGTTCCAAAGTTTTCCTTTTAAAACATCTCTGAAAATTGATGTCATTAAATTTAATTTGTATTTCAGAGGATTTGATTCCATGGACGGCTTTGTCTTGTGGATTCACAGTCCTTATGTTGCTTTTCAGTCTGTGTCTGGGATGGTTCGTTTACAAAAAATGCTTCAAACTTTTGTACAAGCCATGGTGAGTCTTTGTTTAGCTGCACTTCCTGTTGGCAGACGGAAGAAATTAACAGACAGTGATCGAATACAATGTAAATGTAATGCATAAGGAAGGGTTTGCTTTCTGTTTGAATTGTGTGTTTTCTCATTTTTAGTGAGCAGCTGAGTACAGATGTGTTGGGACCGACAGATGTGGAACCGCAAGAGGGTATGTTTAGGTTAGAATCACTGAAAAGACATTCTTCAGAAAATCTATTTTTTAAGAGGTTTATAATGATTTGACAGCGAAAATATTCTCACTCATCCGCTTCAATATAAATACTTTATATTTAATAAACAGACAAAATATATTTTTTCTCTTTCAAAGTTTAAAATGCTGACGGCAAAGCCTGATGAATTGTAAATATTTCTAAACTTTCATAATTTTATTATGCTTTAAAGTTCTTCAAGATTTTTCTTTTTATCATAAAGAACATAAATACAAAATCCCATTGAAATTACTGATAGTTGGCTATTTGTAGTTTTTTTTTCTAATTTAATCATCTTTTTTCAAGGATCAGAAGAAGAGAATTCTTTCAGCATGGAGAGTGAAGAAGAGTAAGTTTGCAAATCAATCTTTATAAAATCTGTAATCGATTTCTTTGTTTATATATTTATATGTTTTATTAATAAAAATCTGATATGTGTAACATGCAGGTATATGCAGTCCTCTTCACTTTGATTATCGTAAAATCCTGTCCAAACCATCAGTTTACATAAATATTACTGTGTTAGAACCAAAGTCCAGTCAAAGTCCAATTGTTAATTTGTGGGTTAAAAATTAATGTTCTAATATATTCTGCATCTAATCTGACTGATATTGAGTTATTTTGCAAAGACGAACAGTCAAGAATGTGATTTTCTATCAATTTAAAGTTGATTGATGCATACCCCCAAAACTTGCTCTGACTTCAGTGGAATGTGGTTCTGAAAAGCACCGATTCAGTAATTTTCTGATCTTTACTTATAACAAAAACTAAAAATCATGCATAATTTTTCTTCCACCTCACAGTTATTCTCTTGTTTGTGTTTGTTGCTGTTGTTCTCCTTTCTGCTTCTCCTTCCAAGCAGTTGTCACAGCACAGCAGCCTCCCCCAATCCACAGCTGCAAACAGCTGGACTTGGCTCAAGTTTTATACCATTTTATACAATTTCAAATGTCCTTTCTGAAGCAACCCACCCTGTTGTCAGCAACAAGGAGTGGGTTTCAAACGAGGACCAACTTGCAGGGCCTCTTGCTGTCACATCTGAGCCGCTGACAACCTCAATAAGGTTTGTGACGTGACTGAAATGTGAAAATGTTAAAGGACAACGAATGTTTTTAGTAACACACTGCATTTATTTAATTTTCTGGAGTAAAAGTTGTGTCTAGCATTTAACCTGACAAAAATTTTTCATCAGAAGTCAACAGCATTTTGAGACAACAGGGGGTGTCGTCTATTACTCAAGTGAGAGAATTTACAGCGTTATTCCAGGTAGGATGTCATCATTTACTTTCAGTCTGTAAAAATATTATAATGAATTAGACATGTTTAACATCAGTACATGATTTTAATCACTTTCTTCAAAAAAAATTCACTACAAATTGAATAAGTAATTATTACTTGTATTATTACAAAAAATTTAAACTCCAAGTATATTATAATGGCTTTAACGTCACATGTGTGGTCCTTGTGTTCAATATGTGCAATGTAAAACATTTCAAAGGAATGCATGAATTGCCTTTTAAGCATATCTTAGAAAATAACTGCGAATACAAAAGTGCTAAACAAAGAAGCACAGATACATCTTGACAGCTTCCTGTTTCTTTCACCGCAGATGATTCAGGACCAAGTACTTCACGTGTGCTGTACACCACTTCTGTCATTAAGCAAAAAAAGTCATCATGAAAGTCACCAGAACAAGACTTTACCTGAATGTGATGCATAAATCCATTACATGCATGTATTTTGTTCATTTCACTTTTGTGCTACTCCAGGACTATGCAACAGTGTTGACTTGATAGATTTACCCACAAAGACAGTGCATTGCTCATACAACTTGAACTTTTCACATTTTGTCACCTAATTTCAAATGACTTCGAAAATGTAAAGTAAAATTAAAATGACTCTTGTTTTGTATGTGTTGCATGGATTTGTATTGGTTTGTCTCTACCAGTCTTAACTTTGTGCCAGTTCCTTGTAAAATAACTAGAACGCTATCAAGCTTGGTAGTGACTGTGAAAATCGATTTTCTAACTGTACCATAGATTCAAAATTAGACTTAGGTCTGCGCTTTGACTGGGTCATTTTAATAAATGTTTAGTGTCATCTTGATGGAAGGTGAAACTCAGTCTAAAATCTATTACAGGCTACAAAACTTAGCCAAAAGAAGTTAGGATATTGTTATAGAAATCAAATTCACTGTGAACTTCTCCTGCTTACACTGAAGTGAAACTACATACGCACAAGTGGACTGTGCTTACTCATTACATAACATCAGTATCAAGTTGGTCGCACTGGTTTTTATTTAGCTGTAACAGAGTGAAGGAGACTGTACACAAAGACACACCATACTTATATGATTTGTAAAAAAAAAAATCTGTCTTTTATCTCTTTGTTCATCGATATACACTGCATTTTCCACTGCATAAAATCCCAGTGAAATACATAGAGGTCTGTTGATTTATCGTGACAAAATGTGAAAATTCCAAGTCATATGAACATTTTTGAATTTGTTGCAAATTCTACTGGTTTTTTGTTGTTTTTGATTTGTCTGTTGGACAGTACTTATGTGTACTTTATGAAGCATTATGGGCTCAACTAGTTGTGTGTTTAATTAATTTTATTTTACCAATGCGTTTCACTTTTTGCCCTGTAAATACTGAAAGTTGATGGCAAAACTGTTTGTCCACTTGAAATCTGTAAAGTGAATAAGAAAATGTCTATTCAATTCTTTGAAAAAGTATATTTTGGAGCCAATAGTGTGAAAATAAATAAATTTACAACCATTAGTGCTGTGAAAAGTTTAAAAGTAAGAAAACGAAAACCGGGGCATTGCATTTTTCAAGACTAACCAGTAGATGTCGCTATTGACCCGAACTCTTAAATGAATTACTCTGAAATGCTATATTAAATATGATTTATGTAATTCCCTCTTGAGACAAATGGCATTTGTTGTTGATTGTTGCAGACATTGTTTTTATCGCAGCCACAGATGAGTAATCTTGCACCTAATGTGTAACAGTGCAGAATGACTTACGGGAAGTACTTACTTCCCTTAAAGACTTAAGTGAAACGAAAGATTTATATCATACAAAGTATTCATTCAATGTGTGGTCAGTTTAAATGAAGAAAATACAGAAAGGAGATAAAACCTATCCAGAGTGAAATAAAATAAATGATGATAACAAACACAGAACCTTGTCATTTTTTCTTTGTTTGATTAGTTTTTCCTTTCGAGCATTTTGCAAGACAGAGCAATCTGAAAGTTGTGACTACTGAAAATGTAATCACTGTAACAACAAACAGGAAGAACAGGAAAACATCTACAGAGTAGTAGGAATACCAAGGCAGTCTGTGGGACTCGGTTCTCAGATGAGCTGCACCTTGGTGTCTTATTGCAAATTCTATCCAGAAGAGGGCGGTATCGATTGGCTTCATTGGCTGATCCCTGTGCAATCTGGAGAGTCTCTGCATGTTAATCCTATAGGATGGTTCAGACAGTACTTCTTTGACAGTTTTCAGAAATGTGTCCTCTTTGTCTACAGTGGCTAAGGTAAGGATCTTAGCCGCTCCTCTGTCTTGCAGTCGGAGAAGATTGTCATACTGGTCATAAAACACAGGTAAACCCACTACTGGTACTCCATGATAAATGGCCTCCTGGACTCCATTTGTTCCTCCGTGAGCCACAAATAGTTTCACCTTTGGATGTCCTAAAAGGTCTTTTTGTGGCATCCAGTTAACCAGTAAAGTGTTTTTTCCCACATTGGCCGGTTTGCTACCTTTATAGCTCCAGATTACTTTCTGAGGTAACTGACTAAAAGCTTCAGTAATTTTGTTTGTCACATCTGAAGGGAGCTCACTAACAAAAGTCCCAAGAGACATGATGATGACTCCATGCTGTCCAGAGCTCTGAACAAACTCCTCCAGGTTCTTAGGAAGAGGTTTAGCTGGCTCACACTGAAAGCCCCCGATGTAGATGGCATTTGGCATGGTAGGACGGGGGAACTCAAAAACAAAGTCCACTCTCATGAGCCACAGGTCTGCTCCCCGCAACAAGTCACTGTATCTAACATCTGGGCCAAAGAATTTACAACAGATGGCTTGATACTGGGGATGGATCAGAAAGGTGTCCTGAACTTCCCAGATGGTGTAGAAAAGGAGATTTTTGACTCTCTGTATAAAGGTCATTTTGTCTGTCAGTCCTGAGCCCGTCATTGGGATGTAAGATAAAGGAGAAGGTGCAAGGGCTAAGTGGCCCTCCCCACTGGTAACCCATCTCACATTATAGACTAGAGGTAGTTTAAGAGTGTGGGCTAATATTATTCCAGCTCCCCATGCAGGATCAGTCATTAGCAGGTTATACTTTTTTGCCTTTAAACCATTCATAAACCTTTTATCCTCCAACATTGTGCTAGCCATCTTGCACATCATTCCATGCATGTCGAACATAGCTTTAAACATTTCAACCTGCAAACTCATGAAGCTCATGACAGAGCTCTCTCCTCTCTCTAATGCAAAGATTTTTCTAAGGATTGGGTTAATGAAATCATGATTGAAAGCTCTGGCAACAGGAACCGTGATGGTTTTGTAGTATGGAGAGTCGTCCTTGATGTACCAGCTTTTGTTGGTCCTTATTACATCAATAGAGTGCCCACGAGAGTGGAGAGCTTGAATCATAATGTCCATATTCACCCAGTGGCTGCCTTCCAAAGGAATGATCAAAATCCTGCCACCGCGACCAACTCTCCATGAAAGGAATACTGCAAATACTAGGAAAAGAAATGCTGTGGCTTTCCCCCTGAATTCCATCTTTAGCCTAGAAGAAAAAAATTACAATTTCACAAACTAGCTAAGACATGTTGTTTTACATAGAAAATAGAAAACAAAATCCTTTACATACCTGCTTTGAATGAAGTAGGTCTAGTGAGATTTTTAGTTTTCTGTATCAAACATCTTATGTTCTGCACAAGTAATGCAATTGAAAATTCCAGAAAAACTTGTATAAAGCGATTATGGATCAGCTTACTTTGGTGAGGGAGGCTGTTCAGCAAAAAGAAGTGGTCTCTTTGTTCTGCATTGTGCAACAAGCCTGCTTTGAATTCAAGGTTGTTCTTACAATCTGAGGTCCTTTTTAGATTGAACTTTTCTTTACCTTTACAATTATTGTCATCTTTAGTATATTAGCAGACAACGGTTGGCATGGTTTGCAAGGTGACAACGGCTGGAAAAACAATAAAAGGTAGCTCATGTGCATGTTTTTTTATATAAACTTTCTTAATTGGTTTCTGAATGATCAATCATGCGTCAGAATTCCTAAATGGCATTGTATGATCCTGATCAAAGACTAAATGATATTTATTAAAATAAAAGGCTAGGTTTGTGTATATTTGAGTCTACTTATCTTTAATTTTGACTATTTTGTTTTGAAAATTCATCCTATCATGAAAAGAGAACAGTTCAAATGCATTAATAAAACCGAAAAATGTCTGTAGTGAGACACAGACACTGATGTTGCCTTATGTAAACTACTGACAAGGACTGTATAGCATAAACACATTTGTATATATATATATATATTTATTTTATATAGCAAATTATTTTCAGTATGCAGTTATGCAGTACACAGTTGAGTAGGAACTGGCCAGACTAAGAGTCACCTCCAGTGACCCGGACGCCATAGTCTCATGTGTTCTGACCTTCATCTACAATCATGAGATATACAGTAAATCATGGCCAGAAAAACAGGATTCTGGATGTAAGCGGCTTAAATGAGCATCCTCTACAGAGTAACAGAGCTAACTCTTGTCTTCACTTGTTCTGTCTTCATGACCTTCTGATTTTGTAGTTTTAATTTATCAACATTTTCTCTTTTGGAAAATTGTCTCATTTTTCTGCCTTACATAATAGAAAAATACTGTGTAAGGCATTTTGTTCTCTTGTGACTTTATACAAGAGAACATTCTATTTTATAGGTGTGTGGCCACTTAGAGGCAATGAATGCTCCAGTAAAAAGCCCACAGGTCCTCTTGGCATTGTGACCAAATATTTGTGCTGCAGAATTTGTTCTTGCCTTTGTGCCTGTAATAAAGCTTTTGTGACACAGTTTGGTGGGACAAATTAATTGTTTTCTCACCTAATTTTCTGACATACAATTGGTATGCTGTTACCATGGCTCTTTTACAGCCTGTTCAAAGAATGCAGACTCTGTCTGAAAGGAGAGCTGTGAATTTTAAATACTGACAAGAAAGACTATTGTTAGTCTGTAAGTAGATTCCAGTTAACAGAACATTTGTTCTATATGCTAAGCTAAAACTTAAATGACTGAATTCTCTCATAAGTCCTCCAGCTCTGCAGAGGCCTTTAGCAAAACATTCAAGTTACCCAGACATGTTGCTGAAACAAGTGAGTTACAGGATAGTAGCTCTCCAGGACTGAGGTTGGGCAGTCCAGAGTCCAAAACCATGCCTGAACTTTGTTGTTATTGCAAAATGTGACAAACCCTTAGAAGGAATTCAAGATGTTTGCTCTGGAAGGAAGCAGATTGCAGGGGAACTTCAAGTCCTGACAAGAAAATCTGCAAGGAGTCAGCAAACAGGCTCTTATCTTTAGCTCAGAAAATGTTTTCCAAAATGCCTCTTTTTGGAAAGCTTATGATAAAAAAAAGGAGAGTTTTACTGCTGAAATTATGCACCAAAATTACAAGTGCCTTGATGCAAAATATTCTATAGATCTATGCATTAAGAAAATGCAAAATAGAACAAAATGAAACAAAACGAATGCCATATTAATTACATGCTTTTACTCAAAGGACATGTTCTTCCTGGATTATGTTGTCCTGTCCATCACTATGGCAGTTGCCATGGTTTAAACTACATGAATATGTATCTATGTTTTCTTTTGTTGCTTTTCTTGTCCAGCTGCTCTTTAGAAACAAGCTTAGAATAATACTATAAATAATAGTATAAAATGCACATGTCCAGTCCAATAACTGTGTTCAGAGTTGCAGCATTATTTCTGGCACAATAGAATCTCAGAAATTGAATGCAAAGGAATGTTATGAATAGTCTGCACTGTCATTCAAATGTCTCAGATGGTCTGAAGAGCAGTTAATGTGCTTTTCTTTCATCTCCCATTGTGATTAAAGACGTTTCAGAGAGTACTGCCGGGATGAGTAGGGACGATGATGCTGGCCCATTTGTGAATGACTGGGATGAAAAGCAGAGCAGATCCAAGAACTGACACCAGAAGGAAGGCCCACAGAAACATTCGATCCAGGACCTGAGCGGCAAACTTCCAGTCTCGCACCACCTGTAGGAAAAAAGAAGCACAAATCAACCTCTAAGAATATTACCAATAGCTTAGTGACGAGGAAATTTGGAACTAGGATCTAGGGTCTTCCAGCATTTTGTGAGAAATGCTGAAAAAGGTCAAACTCACCTCTCTGACCTGGTTTTCTTTAACCACGTGCATGGTGATGTAGCGAATAGATTCCAAGGCTGCTTTGAGGTTGTGCTGGGTGTAGAGAAGTGGAGTGAGCTTAGGGGTTGGGTTTTTAATCTTTCCTAACCCAATATTTCTTTCTGATTCAGGCACTCTGGTTGCAGCGTAGCGGTCCACATGGCTGCGCATGCATAGCAGCTTAGGTAGCCGATGTAGGAAAATCCTTCTCACCCACGGTGCCATGTCATGATGTGTCGATGAGGAGCGATGGTGGATGTTGATGGCAAAGACGGTGATGACGATTGAGAGTGTGACAAAGATCATGGTAAAGACCAGGTATTCCCCAATTAGAGGGATTGCCTTGGAAGAAGAAGGAATGATCTCTTCAATGACCAAGAGGAAGACAGTGAGAGACACAAGCACCGAGGTGCAGAGAGAGATCTTTTCACCACCGTTTGAGGGCAGATAGAAGACAAGGATGGTGAGAAAGGACAGGCCAATGCAAGGGATGATGAGGAAGAGAGTGTAGAAAAGAGGCAGCCTGCGGATAATAAAGAAATAGGTGATGGTGGGATAGGAACTGCTGCCATCAGTTCTGAGACCACGGCTGCCTGTTGCTTTCACTATCTCCCATTCCCCATTGTCAAAATAATCCTGCTTGTCCACATGGAAATCTTCCAGAAGGACGTCCACCTATAAGAATACATCATAAAATTAGTAACAGGTTACCACTGCTAATGCACTGTGTACTTTCAATAAAATTTAGTCTCACTTGTGTGCCGTCATAGGTCCAGGATCCAAACTTCATTGAACAGTTCTGGAGGTCAAATGGGAAGAAGGTGACATCGATGGTGCAGGCGGACTTGTAGTTGGCTGGTGGATTCCATGAAATGGTTCCGTCGTACTTGACGACAGCCTTAGTGATAGTTCCCTCAAAACGTCCATCTGAACTGTAGAGACAAAATAACCAGAAGCTATTTAGCTCTGTGCGGTGTGATTACAGTTTTCTAAAACCCTTAAATTATTACCTCTAATCTAATATTATCATATAGCAGCCCACCCCATTGTGTCACATACTTGTCATAAAGTACAACATCAGGAAGCCAGATCCTGTCTGAGGGGACACGAATGGTTGTGATGCCCAGAAAGTCTTCAGGGCTCCATCGCAATTTCATATCAACCCATTCCTATACAATAGAGAATAAATAATTTCAGGAAAAAATACAGGTGCAATTTCCTTTGCAACAACTCACAATGGGAGGCAACACTGTTTGCTTTGGTTTTAGTATCCCACGGCATAGACCTGACACATACAGTTAAAGTAAACAGGCTAAAAACAGCTTTAAATTGAACACATAGCCATTTTGGGAATGATAGATCATCTCACCTGCCCCTGCCCTTTTGTTTCCCAATGTGGCAGGATGTGACTTATCACTGTGGCAGAATATATCCGAACTGAAACAAGGAGCTGGGTTTAATAATTTATAAGACCAGCCACAGGGTCCATACATACTGCTGACAGGAGCAGGAGAGGGGATGGAGCGGGCATGGGGAAGCAGGTGTGTAGGCACAGGGTCGAATTGGCTCAAATAGATGAGAACTGTCAGTGAAATGCCACCAGACCTGATTAAAAAATCCCCACAGAGGGACAGACTGCTTCTGCGTACCTGCTAGGACTGAAAGCACTTTCACACACAAAATGGCTATAGGCACCAAATAGGTTTACCAGACAGGAAATGAAATCCAAAATCAGTTATTTATGTATGTATTTCTTTACTTGCCTGTTTCATCCAAACATTAGTTGTCATTAACTGGTTTTTCTCATCCTGGAAGGGAAAATCAAAAGGTTACTGACTAGAACTGAAACCTTCAGAACCATTGCAAAGGATTAGAAAACTTTTAAGCTCACCACATCAACCAGCTGGGAGATGGCCAACCCAAACTTCACACTGATGGTCTGGTTTAGGTACTCCACTGGACGAACCCATTTCTGGTAGTTTTGAAAGAGGTATTTGAACAGTTTATCTTCTGCTATTGCATAGGAGGAGAGATTTGGAGCCTCTGAGATATGAGAAAAGGCAGAAAAATACACTTTACAGGTTGAATATGAAATACAACACTAACCTGGATTTTTCTACAACATTATGTCACAGTTATGCCTGACTGTTTGACGCCTCATTGGTTTGAAATTGTAAATAAAAACAATTAAGAGATTTGTGTTTCAAAATAATAATAAAAAATTGGCATGATGATTGCCTGCTTACTTTGAGAAGCAAACCCAAACAGGAACCATCCACCAAGCTCTGACTCTTTTCTTGCAGTCATAAGGAAGAAGCTCCATGTTTGCATTTTTTTTGTTACAGAACAGTCTCTCCCTCAAGCTTCGACCATTTGACCATGCTAGTTCATGTTTAACCTTATTTGGACTGGCATTGATGGATAGTAGAATTAAAATATTTCCCAGGAATTGTGGAAAGGTCCTCCTGTCTCCTCTATATTTGCATTATATTTCCCCTTGGTTCCTTCAGTTACTGTTACTTTATTATATAGCTCCTAGTTTCTGCTCTGTTTTTGGATTTGTTTCGGCTTCATTTCCTCCTTTGGATTTTGTGTATTAATTTAGCCTCCTTTAAATCTAACAGCCCAAAAATAAAATCCAGTCCAGTCATTTATCTCGGGAAGTTGAACACTCAGTCTCATTAGAAATAATTTAAAGGCCTCTGCACTTTGCCTAAGCACATTACTAAACAGCATCATCTGAAAATCTTAAATAATATCAGACAAGTGCAAAACTAACCAAAACAGGGCAGTCTTAACAGGCTGGTGAGAAGAGAAGCAGCTTACAGAACCATGCTAACTCTAAGGAGTTGCAGAGATCCACAGCTCATGTGAGATAATCTGTCAAGAGAATAGTCCTGCACTCCCCAAATCTGGGATTTATACAAGCATGGTAAGAAGAAAGTCATTTGCAGTACACGACAAAGCATGTAGAGAAAAAACAACTTTGTACAAGAAGTTTCTCTAGAAAGATGTGGCCAAAATTTAGTTCTTTGGCCCACATAGAAAATCCTGTAATGCTATTATTTAATGCAATGTAATACAAACAAGTTCATATTTTCATGATACAGGATTATATAATATATGACATGATAGACCAAATCTTATCAAGAATGTATGTGAGGACTTGAAAACTGGTGTTCACAGTTGTTCTCCATAAAGTAAACTTACTTTGATTAACCCAATTAAAAATAGAATGGGTAAATATTCCTGTCTATATATGTGTCAAGCTTGTACAGACACAGCAGCTGTAATTGCAGCCAAAAGTGGTCCTGCAAAATGCTGAGTCAGGGAAGCTGAATATCGCATTTTTCTGAATTTAGTATCCTTTTCCTTCCACGTCAGAATTATGCACGCTAGTGAGTTGTTCTATCAGTTAAAATCCAAGTAAGATCCATTGCAGCTTCTGGTTGTGGGGAGACAAAAAATTCATGGGGGTGTCAATATTGCAAAGTACTGCAGTTCGAAATTCACCATAATGATGGCCACACCGGTGTGTATCACCAGTACACAAAACATGCCTAGCCAGTGTGATAAACAAATTCAGGATCATCCTGTGTTCTTCTACAACATGCCATCCCATGAGATAGGCTGTTTCCTCTTTTTGGAAATGTCGTTTGTGGCCTGAGGTACTGTTGGGGAAAGACAAAAACAGTGAATAAAATCTGTGCAGTTTAATCTATCAGAACTAAACTGACATCTTCTGCAGAGTAAAATTAATATTTAATGTTACCCTTTGTATTTTGATAAGTAATGTTGCTGCTCAGGAGTGAATCATTATGAAACACAAAAACACTGTTTTCAAATGAACATAAATTACATAATTTGATGGATGGCTCATTACAGATATGGAGCTCTTCAGTGATAGTAAATCTTTGTTAAGGCCGTCTCAAAACAACAATCCATAAACACAGAACTTATTTGTGTCTACTCCTTCAGCTTGATCCACTCATGTTGTCAGTTGCTTACATCTCTGCTTAGAACAGCTCTTAGATGCCTTGTTGCTTGAACAAAACATGCTTTATATTTACCTAATTGTAATCATGTATTCTTTTAGATTTATGTTGTAGGACTATTTCCATTTCTTAATTCCTGGTCAAATATGAATTATGAGTATGTGTAGGTAAAAGTAATTTTATGTTAAAAATGTAGGAGTTGTAGATTTAGACAATCCTAATGTAATTAAATATTTTGGCTGAAAAAGTTCAAACAATCCTGTTTGTTTCATCAACCTGAGAGGCAAAATCTTACAAGTGGCTCAGTCCTGTGTGAATGATTTTGATTGTTCGCCAAAGTAGAAGCAATTTGACTGGGGACCCTGCTAAATCATCCAAATAAAAACAAACCCATATAAAAAAAAATCACCTGGATTTCATAATTAGGTATAGTACCTGATGCATTATATTTTGTACTGACAGAAAGCAATAATATTATCCCTTTTGTCTACTTGAATAATTTAAATAAGAGCTTTTTCATGCATACAGTACAATACTTACGAAGAGAGTGACACAGGTGGTACCAGCACAGAGATGGAAGCAGCATCAGCAGCAGTACATGGAAAGTGGTCGCCTCTCCTGCTCTAAGCATCATGTCAAAGTTGAACACAAGCAGCTGGTCTCTTAGGCATCCCAGAGCTGTCAATAGTATTGAAATAAATTGAGTCTACTAAGAAATCACCTGTATTTATTGGCAATAACCTTCAGTTATCATGCCTACATGCATCTTCCACTGGCCACTGCACCGATAACACTTTTAATACAGGATCAGCACCCTCCACAAATCAAGAATGCCCTCCACCTTCACCTTGCAAACATGAACCTCTTATAAGAAATAAATGCAGTCCATATTGCAGCATGCAAAGGCTAGATGCGTACCTGCTCCGACTCTTTCTCATTAACACAGAATCCAGCGTGGCGGCAGATGAAAGGTGGAGGGAGTCCTGACAACAGCAACTGTGCTGCATCGCTTTCCTCCATTCCAGGCAGGTTCTTTTTCTTGCCTCCCACAGGCGCTGCTGCACTCCCGGCTGCATCCAGTTGTGCACAGGCAACGTATTCTGTTCTCCTCTCACCCCTCCTTCTCCCTCCTCACAGTCCTCCTCAGTCCCTCCACCATAACCAGCATCTCTCCTTCTGTGCTCTGAGAAATCCAGCCACTCATCACATCCAGTAATAGCCATCCTCTGAATCACCCAACCTGCTGCCTAAACCAAAGCAGTAAATGGCGAGCTCTAATTCCCATTACCATTACAATGTTTCCTGTGATCCACGTCTGCACAGGTGGGGACATGGTAAGACATAACAATAGGCAGAAAATTGACATTTTCTTATATTTTGTGGAAATTAGAAAAAGAAGAAAACAATGGAGGTGTAAGTGCCATTTTTCAGGGAATCGTTTTACAGATATCTGTAATAACCCATACTGTTATGGAGTAAATGTGAAGGGAGGCATCACTGTCATGCAACTACCAAGCAAGGGAAGGGAAAGTACCAGAACTGACTTGCATCTACTATTTCTAATTTTGAGCTTATTTCTGTGTTCACTAACCCTTCAACAATGTGGGAAACTTCAGAATTCAATCCAAACTTGCGTTGTTAAATCTGTGTTGTACACAGATTTATTACATATGGATGTATTTCAAGCAATTATTTTTGTCAATTTGGATGATAAGGAAAAACAAAAAACTGTAGTCTTCAAGAAAATTAGACACAGTGATGTATTCACGCATAATCATGGAAAGTTGAGTGGCAGGAAAAACTGTGGCAAAAATAATAATAATTAAAAAAAAACCAAGTGAAATCATCAGGGATAACTGCAATTTTAAAATGATTGCAAATGGAGTCAGTGCTTCAAGAGCACCATTAAAGATGTTTAGGGAAGCTAAACAGTGTGTTTTGTCTATTACAAAATCAGCTGTTTACCAGGAAACCCTTCATGATTTCTTCGACAAATAAGCTTTATGGAGATGCTGATTTTGAAACACATCATGGAGATATATATATATATATATATATACTATGCATGTGCAGGAGCAGTAGAAACAGTTTTGGCACACCAACCAATGTGTGTTCTGATTATTTAATGCATTCTAGTTTAATTTTACAACAACAAAAAGGGATGGGATCTACCATTTTTTGTTGAAGATACATACTCTCTGATGCACGTCTACCTTCGGTGTTACGGTAGCGTTTTACAGACGTGATGCATTCAAGTACACAAGAAAGTGATTCCATTTAGAGACACATTTTTCCATCATTGCGTGCCTCAAATAACACTTCGCAAATAACACAATCGACTATTTGATAGTAGTCTTAGTATTCTACTAGTTTTAGTTAATCAAAAACATGACCATAATTCGCAATGGTCATTTTTAAGCATTATATCATAAAGTCATAAAGAATATCTTCTACTTGGACAAAGCTTTTTAAAGCTCTTTCCGTGTGATCCTGACCAATGGACGTGCTTTTGTGCATTAAAACTGTCGATTTTACTTTCCAGTAATTACAAAAGATAGATTTTAAATGATCAGCAACACTTTCTTGGACACTGTCTAAGAAAGCATATTATTGTTTATGCTACAGAATAGGACTGGTAAAATGCAATATTAAAATAGGTGATGAAATCATTCTATGGAATTTTCCTTCAACTTAATTTCCTAGTGTACAAGGCATACTTGAATGCACCATGAGGTTGTTTCAGTGGCCTAAAACCTCGTTTGTGCGCGGAATGGCGTAACAACCGGGATGAACCTGCTGGACTGGAGTCGATACACCTGATGATTTGATGTTCGTATGTTGTAGCTTAATTCAAACTCAGTTTTTTGTAAGTTGAAGTAAGACTTATTACGGTAACAATGCAAATTATTTACATCCTAGCGCTGAAAACCGAAAAGTAATAATTGCTTTCCTAAATTTAGAGAAAGTTTTTCTGCTCTCAAGACTTAATAAATCACTTTCATACTGTCATTTATTAACATTTAGTTGGACTTATTGAATTATGATCAATAACTACATGGACGTGAAATGTACAGATAATGTGTTGGAACTTTATTTTGCTCACATGTTCAATAATTTGTATCATATCTTTGTTTTCTCTATAAACTGACAGTCAGCTTCTTGTATTTCAGATGAAGCTAATCTACTGCTTCAGGGCTTTGGTCCTGCTCATCCTCGTCCCCTGCTGCTGCAAAGGAGGACACATATTGGTTCTTCCTATCGAGGGCAGCCACTGGATAAACATGGATATTTTAGTAAAAGCTCTGCACTCCAGAGGACACGGCCTGACTGCTATGCGCCCCAGCAACAGCTGGTACATTAAAGATAACTCTTCCTATTACAGCACATTCACAGTTCCCGTGAAGAGGAGCTTCTATCAGAAGTTCATTACCAAAATCATATTTGACATCATACAGTTTGAGTGTTGGGCTTTACCTTTGACCAGCTTCCTTTATGCTTCGCTTGGGATGTTCATCACTACCCTGGAGATTCATAGGGCTGTGAGTGAATATGTCTCAGCCATGTTGGATGATGCAGAGTTAATTAGAACCCTGAACAACACCAAGTTTGATCTGGTTCTCACTGACCCCTGCTGGGGCAGTGGAGCATTTTTGACCAAATATTTAAGCATTCCTTTAGTTTTTAATGTTTGCTGGATAATATCTGAAGAAGGCCAATTTGGCATCGCTCCTTCACCATTATCATATATTCCTATCACAGGATGTGGCTACACTCATAAAATGACATTTTCTCAAACTGTTAAAAACAACATTTTATACTATCATCCGAATGAATGATATGTTGGTCACTAAGCGAGTTTACCAGCCACTTTGTGAGCAATATCTTGGATCTGATTGTGACTTTGACCATTTAAAGATATATGTAGACATCTGGCTTATGAGAACTGACTTTGTGTTTGATTACCCACGTCCCACAATACCTAATGTTGTGTACATAGGAGGGTTCCACTGTAAACGTGCAGAACCACTTCCTGACTATAAGGAGGAGTTTGTGCAGAGTTCTGCCAAACATGGAGTTCGGAACATTTGTCTTTAGGAACATTTGTGCCTGCACTTCCAGATGATCTAGCAAATGAGATTGCAACAGTTTTTGCAAAGTTGCCACAAAAAGTCATCTGGAGCTATAGAGGACCCAAACCATCCACTTTGGGTATCAACACTTTACTGCTTGACTGGATGCCACAAAAAGACATTTAAGGACATCCTAAGGTAAAGCTATTTCTGGCTCATGGAGGAACAAATGGAATCCAAGAAGCCATTTATCACAGAGTCCCAGTAGTGGGTTTTCCCTTGTTTTTTGATCAGTATGACAATCTGATGCATTGAGTTCAGTGGACAAAGATGACAACTTCTTGAAAGCCATACAAGAAGTCTTGAATGAATCGTCATACAGGCAGAACATGCAGAGACTTTCCAGGCTGCACAGAGATCAGCCAATAAAGCCAGTTGATACTGCCCTCTTCTGGATGGAGTTTGTCATGAGGCACAAAGGTGCTGTTCACCTGAAAGCTCAGTCCTACAGAATGCCCTGGTATGTTTACCACTCTGTAGACGTAGTCCTCTTCCTGATAGGTGACTGTAGCTTCTGGCTACAGTCACCTATCTGAAAGCAGTAATATGAACTTGATGGACTCTTTGAATGCTTGTATTGAAACATATTTGGACTCTAATAGTACTGCAAATGGGTTTTGTTCAATATTATATTGGTGGCTAAGGAAATGTCACTTTTACTTTTTTATTGTAGTCCACAATGTCCTACAATGTTTAATACACTTATTTGTTTACCTTATAGTATGTAAAATATATATGAATGCATGTTATTTTCTTTTCTTAAAATTTTTTTCCAATTTGTACTGAAATAAATTGGATTTTAGTTACAAGCTATCATTTAGTACAGTAACTGCACAATCTGTCTGAATCAAGGCGTGTCGTGCTGCAAAGATGTATCAAACACAATTTCTACATTTATTTTCTCAGCCACTAGGTGTCGCCATGACGAAAATATTTTCTATCAGCCAGAGGGAAGCGCAGTTCGGTGACTTCCTGTAAAGTTTCCTCTTCCTTTCACTGCTTTTGCACGGTTTTCATGTCATCATTTTTGCATGGAACAGCGTTTTAAAACCGGATTTCATCCCTAAACTCGATGATACGAGTCAGTTAATTTTCACATCACGTCATTTGTGTTTGTCAGTCTGTTTCGAATGTTCTCAGTTTATTACTCTGTAGAACCGTTGGTAGGCGTGGCAGGACTAAAGGTTGTGTGTACCTTAAGACTTTCATTTATGGAGATTGTTCTGTGGCACACTGAAACAGCCTCCACCTGCGGTCTGGACTGAGAAGACTAAATGTAAGTAGCTATATCTGTCTGAATGTCTAATGTCCTGTCTGATTGTCATACCTGTCAAGTTTTGGACTAGAGAATACGGGAAATGTTTATCCGACCGCTGTTGCCGTGGAAGCGGAACTGCAGCAAACAGAAAGGGGCGGAGACGGACCACTGTCAAAAGACTAACAGACAGTCTTTTAAGGATACTTTCAATGGCGGGTAAAATATCAGGTAAATAGTGGTGAAACCAACAACTCAACTGTTTGCTGCAACTGATCCCAATAGTGGTAAATCCAGTTCTGTCAAGACGTGTTTCCACAGGAAATCTGCTCCACTACTTGAGATTAGGAGCGGCCCTCAAATCCCATAATATTCATAAAAGAAAAGGCTTACATTTCCTCTGACTACCTTTCAGCCAGCAAATAGTGTGTATGTTTCATCTTTGAGCGTGGTGTCCTTGTTTTTTTTTTTTTTTTTTAGATAATTATGCTTACTTGTTTATTTGCTTAATCAATAGAACATTTCTAACAAGAAAACAGATGTATCTGACATACCATTATTTCCATCAATCTTTGAAAAACAGTTGGAATACTTTTTAAATAGACATCGTAAAACTTAAGAAATCTCTTCCCAGTGAGAATTATACGTTTATGGATGCTAACAAATCTAAAACTATTTTTTCATCCTTTTTGAATTATGTAGATAATTGTTTTACTTGAGGAAAAACAAAAAAATATAGATTTCTGCTTTTATTTTTTATTATTATTTAATTATTAATATTTTGGTCCTCCATATTTATGTTAAAATGCAACCAAAATACAATATGTAAAAGTGCATTTGCTGAGAAAATACACCTGAATGGTGAAACTGGAAAAGTTTAGTGATGTTTAGTGTTGAGCTCTAAATTCCCTTATGTTTAAAACTCAAGTGTTCTGTATCACTGATTGCATGCAAAGCATCACTATTATGTAAAAGAACATATGAAAGTGAAAAATAGTCTAGTAGCATTTGTAGCTCATACATTTTAACTGATACATTTTGCGTTAGTTTTATTCCAGTCAAAACATGATTGAAATTAACAAATTATATTAATTTTTGTTTTATATTATTGAAATTATTTACTGAAAAACTATTTTTTCTCCATTTCAGATGAAGGCAGTCTGTTGCTGCAGTGTGTTGCTCCTGCTTGTTCTGATTCCCACCTGTTGTCATGGTGGCA
>CAEGAG010033657.1:0-12953 GCA_903067065.1 Brachyrhaphis terrabensis
CTATCTATCTATCTATCTATCTATCTATCTATCTATCTATCTATCTATCTATCTATCTATCTATCTATCTATCTATCATTTGCTTTGCTTTAGTGCAAATTTAAAAACAAAAGGCCATCGAAAGAAAGAGAAGAAAAAAGTAGTACACTTTAGGACATAAAGAAGAAAAATTATAAGAAATTCAAATAAATACTGTTAGTCAGGCTTTTTTTTATTTTTTATTTCTTTTTCAATTTAATCTGTTGTGTCCAAGTCTAAACAATGCTAAAAGTAATAGCACAAGTTTAAAACAACACAAGTTTTACAACAAATTCTTAAATGAGTTATAATCAGTGCGACTTTAAAAATAGGATTTGGGTTTTGCAAACCCCCAGGAACCTGGAATCAACGTCACCTCTAATTATATACCGTAATATATAAATGTCAGCTTTCTTTTTTATAAATTCTTTTTTTTTTTATCTCTTTTTCTATAAGGTTATTCACACAAGAAGTTTTGAACTTTCACTTTGCAACACTTTAAATAAATACTTGTTGATATAGTCATTTGGAAAATGATTAAATTTATAGATTGAAAACACACTAAAAAGTGCAATGCTTTGTTACGTCCAATATTTTTCATAGTTTGCTTCCTTTAAAATAAAACCTGTGGAGTTTTACTTTCAGGTCTTCTGCATATCGACTGGCAGGCTGATACTGCTCAAGTCTGTACAACTGCAGATACCATTTGTGATGCAGCTAGAGAACCCGTTGCTGACCAGAGACAGGCAGCGCATTTTATACTCACTCTGTCTGAAGTGGATGACATTTTGTCCTTGGTAGATGAAGAAATGTCCAATAACTAAGTGATATGATTTCCCAGTGGACCTTCAGCTCTGGACTAATATTTTTTGCCATACACACACTTCGACTTGTCTCTTTCTTTTCAATTTGTTAAAGGTCCAGTTTGGGGGGCTTGTATACCCTCCTTTGCGTTCCCATTTCCTGTCAATTGCGCTTTTTATAAGTACTTTTTTTGGCCAAAACTGCACATCTTCAAGTTCTCTACGGGTGCTCTTAAAAAGTGAACAAGTCAATCACTTCACTAGCTGTCTTTCTGGATTACTGTAATTTTGAGAAAGCCACTTTGATGCTTCTGCAGATTGGGCTGTGCCAAGTCATGTTCTGCAGTAACAGGAAGCAATCCTCAACTAATTGATTTATTAAAAAAGATGAACTTGCTCTGACATAATATAACATGCAAATCCCTTATTATACCATGCAGATTGATATTTCTTGCCTATTGTACTTCAGTGCAGCACATATAATATTAGAAATATAGAAGAGATGCATGATGCAACACAAACACAACTATTTGATGACAAAAGGTGAAGTAAAGACACAATCTGCAGGTGGATTTTCTGGCTTTTTGGAGATTCAGGTTATTGTTTGCTTTGTGTGTGGCACTTTCATGGTGATGAATCTTGGCTGTAAATTAGGCAGATACAAATGTACTTTGTGGGTTATAAAGAAATGAAAGAGATTTAAGAGATTTAATTCAGCACTAGATTGCTGTCTGTGACCAGCTGTTACTAAATAAATCACAATGAAGCCTGCTGAATTTCAATTAGGTGTGCAAATTTTTCCAAAATAAGGCGCTGTTTGTTCTGAAGACAACAGTCTTTTTCCCTCTGCACTGCAAAACATGACACCACAATAGTTTCATTTCATCTTCTGTAAAACCAAGGACAAGAAAAAAAAAAAGCACAGAAAATTGAACTTAACTTGATCTCCCATCCCAAAGCAATCTTTGGTCTGAATACTAAGAAATGTCTTCTCCATGCTTCACTGCTTTTATCAACATAGTATATGTTTCACATAAACAGAGCATTGAACTGTAAAATAGGAAATCTAATCGGGCTCTTCAGTAAAAAGCTTCCTGTTGTGAAGTTAACTGTCAGACAACAGAAAAACAAGGGGAGGAGATGAGCGTTGAGGAATAACAGGAAACCATGGGAGCTGAGGATCTGTCAGTCACATTCTGGGCTCTCCCGGTTTAATTTCTCTTTCCCATGCACTTGTCTAAACCTCCTCATCAGCTGTCACAGGGTGCCAGCTAGATGTCACTTTTACTCTGCATCCCTAGCTCACGACAGAGGAACTGAAGGTCAAATCACTAACAGCGAACTCAGCGTATAATGGGACTGAACATAAACCCTTGATAGTCTTAAAATGCACTCAACAGCTGAGTCGTTTCAGTGAATTGATCATGTTTATCAGAGTCTGCTGCACGTCCTGCACAGCCCCTTTTAATCATTATGTATAATGTAGAGGAAGATAAGCTTTATGGGAATTTACTTCTCGTTGACACTGTAGCATAAATAGGCAGCGCAGGTGAGATATGACAAGAGCTGCGCCACACTTTATCTGGTAATGAATAATACAAGGAACGGTCTAAGCCATAATAACTGTGCAACCTTGTTTAAGCAGCTGCACTTATAGACTTTGGATCTGTCATTTTTTCTAAGGTAGGTCAACAAATGCCCAGGATTACTTTACAGGGACAGTATTATATAAAACTGACTTTCTATATATCTTCACGTCATGCTTTAATGTTATTCCCTCATCAAAAACATACCTGTATTGTTTTTCATGAGTTCTGCCTTGATACTTTCATGCATGTTTAAGGAATCCTTGAATCTCCTGTGGCAACCATTCATGATATCTAAATGCTTACCCCCACCAAGCTGTTGTGTTGCCTTTATAGCACAACTCCTTCTACAAAAGTGCTAGAGTACACCTAGCACCTCCCGCTAGCGCCACCAGGCTATCCGCAATTAGCAAACACCTTGTGGAACTGCATGTCTGCTGAGCTCATCATACAAGCTACTTCTCAGTGAAACAATGGTACAAATGATCTTAGAGGCTTAATGGCTTAATTCTTGTGATGATGTGTTGAAGGCAGTATAGGAAAAACAGGAGCTTCTTAAAGAGAGAGCCCCAGTTTCAAGGCATTAAATTGTATCTTTTAGGTTATTTTTAATTCAGCTTTTTTACATTACATTGCAGGTAACATAGTAACTTGATTGTGCTATAAAATGGCACTATATGCCTGAAAAGTGTAAAATACTGCCTCTGTAAGTATAGCCCTGATGCATTTTTATAACAAAACCCAATGAATGTGTGTAAAAAGGTTGCTAATTGTGACAAAGCTGCAGAAAATTATCTGAAAACCACCTTTGGCCCACTCTTGCTGAATATGTCTGTGATTTTCTGTGCTGTGAGGAGTCATTACGGACATTCTGGCTGCACTCAACTTTGGTTTCAGCAACATTTTCACCACAAACACAGAAACATCAGTCTTCATTCAGACTTGTTCCTTCAGTTTCAGTAAAAAGACAGGAACCATGTCACCGCCACGCAAATGCTTTTTGGCGGCAAGAATATGACAACCACAATCATACCCCATCAAGCAACATTTATTGTTGCAGTCATTTATTAAATCCCAGTGATGTGGCGGTCTCTGATGTGCTCCTATTATGACCAATGATAAAATGATTCTAATAATGGATTTTTGATTTAGATGGGAAGCTCGATGAGAACAAGCTGTATATAACTGACATTACAGTGAGACATCTGTAATCATCCAGGCAAAGTGAGAGAGAGCGTGTGCGTGTTTGTGTGTGTGCCATTCCTTGTTCTGCGCAGGTGAGAGTGTGCATTTGAGAGTAGGGTCACACTTTGTGCAATATCAGAAAAGCAATATTTCTTCAAACTGATCTGTGCTGAAAAGAACAAAATCACAGCAGGAAGAAAGGGATTGAAGCATCTTGCCTTTACAGTCATCTGTTTTCTGCACTGCAACTATCTTCTTGATGCGCATATTTGAATATTCAGATTGAATTATTTCTGTAGTGCTGAGATGGCAGCTCATTGTGAAGAGAGTGAATTAAAGTTGTGCATATCATATCAAATGTGACCGTTCACTGAAGCCCTTAACGGTCGATTTCCCCATTAACTTGACTCTCTGTTCTCCGGTGTGGCAAAAATCTCCCAAGAATGTTCGTTTTGAATGTCCAAATATAAAAATATAGGTAAGATCATCTTTAAATGCATTTGTCAACTGGAGAGTGAATTTATTTCACACTGACACAGAGGCAGAGTTACCCGATCATGTAAAAACAGCAAATTCTGGTTTTCATCTTGACAAATATTGGAAGCATAGGAAATGAATATATAAGCTACATTTATTCAAGCAAAAGTGTCTGACTGTCTAGAGATGAAAATACATTGTTCAGACTGGTTCATGCTGGTCAAAACATCTCATTTAACTCAATTATCAAATAAATTTGTCGGGACCAAGGTCTGCAGAACCTTGGGACAGATGGAGCCCTGGCAGCTGGAGACCACAACGCTGTCATTAAAGATACAGAAATTGACTGTACAGTTTGTGCAAGCACACCGAAAATTGGATAATGGAAAAATTTTAAAATCAGGTCTAAACCTGTAATTCTGCAAAGCACTGTCAGGGTGTACATGATCTCACAACAGAACCAGTGATAGCTGTTTCACACAGAAAAAGTTGGCAGTATTTAAGCTCTCAAATCATAAAGGGACAGCTCTACGGGGTTTTCGGTACTTATTTCCTACTGACATGCATCTCTAGTTTTGTGATGCTCCGTGGGTCACGAAGTCACAAAGTTGGGGCTATTAATAGGGTGTGGACAGTCCTGGACGCAATCATAAGTGGGAGCGTTTAAGATGTTAAGTAGCAAAATTGCTAATTACAACAAAGACCACAGAGGCTACAGAAATACTACAGAAGCAAACAATCAGAGCCAGGTAGAAGGTCTCAGCCTGTCAATCATGCTTATGTATGCAGTGCTCACAACCTCCTCCTTCCTCTCTGCTGCGCTACAGCTTTTTGCTGGCACCTTTCATGAATGCTCAGGCTAGTTAGCCTGGCCACTGATGATGGTAAACAGTTTTCTTTAAAGATAAGTTGTTTCTCCACCATTAGGACATTGAGCAGAGCGTACACAATGTTGATTGACAGCGCTAAGACCCTCCACCTGGCTCTGATTGGTTGTTTCTGACCACGAATGTTGCATTTCTTCAGATGGCAGTAGTAGCACTGGGAGGAGGTAATAAAGCTTACTTTTCTAACATATTATCCTTCTAATATTATACCACCAGGTTATAGTGGCAGTTTTAACAAATATGTGAAAAACAAATTTTTTGTAAAAGTTACATACTGCAGCTTTAAGCAGGAGGTGGTCATAACCTCAGCTGGTCATAACCTCTAATCAGAATCTCACTTTAGCAAATAAAAATAACTTGAACTATCCCTTTCCAGCTGCTCACTCTTCTAGGTGCTAAGTAATCATGATTTAAATCTTTCGATCTACTGATTATGATTGAAGACTATGTGAATCCCGTTGTGATGATGGAACATCCATCCAATGGTTTCTTTTAGCGTGACAATGATGTTCAGAGCATTTTAGATTTTTAATTGTGACAATTGCTTCATTTTACTCATTTAGGTTCAAAGTCATCGGATCTCAGTCCAGTTAAAAAGTTCCACAGGGCATTTTAGAAAACTGACCTATAAAAGGTTCCCCTTGTAAGGCTGCAGCTTAAATAGAGAGCAGAATTATCAACACCTCTAAAAGAAAGAAGTATTTCACCCCAGAATGATAAAAATAACAAAGCTTTAATGTCTTCTCTGAAAATGCAACTAAAGAAATCAGGGCTAAGAGAGCTGTTTGACTCATGCCCATGTACAGTGTTGTCTTTTACCACTTACATCCAAACAGTTAGATGAGAAAATTATTACATAGCGCCTGTAGAGAACAAGGTTGAAAGAAAAACAGCTGAGAAGTAGTGATTTAACGTAATTGCCAGGAGATTGTATCACTGTATATGCTGTAACTCTCAGGGACTTGTTGGAAAATATAACAAATTAATCTGTTGTAAGGAAGAATCAAGGCTGCACTTTATCTTGAAAATGAAGCCTCGAAGCAACTTTTCTGGCTTGGAATGAGATGCCAATCAAGCAGTTATAGCCCTGAGTGCTGGCTGAGCATCCAGTAATTCACTTCAAGGCTGTGTTGAGAGCAAATGTGTGTTAACTACATATATTTTCTCTGTATTATATCTTGCACGTACCTATTCATTACCATCATCACAGTTATTTCCATCAACGGCTTTCATTTTCCGAATTATTGTCATGGCTATGACTGATTGCATTCAAATGTACTTCAGGCTCCGTACAGGTCTTTTAATGCTCCCAGCAGGTGGTCTTGCTGCAGCATATGCTGTGTTTGAACTGCTTTCTAAGGACTTCGTAAGGCAAAAGGAAATAATTTTAGTTTTTTCCAAAATTGTAAGGGTTTCTATCTGAATGAAGGTGTCCTGTCATTGGAAAAGCAAGAGCTTTTTTCTTGCAGTTATTTTTTTGATAGTCTGCTGAAATCGTCTTGAACAAACATGACATTTAGGAAGCAACAAGGTGGTTACTGTGGCCTTGTGTTAGTAGTCACGAGCATGTTGCTGTGTGGCTGACTAAAAAAAAAATAAACTTATTAAAATGGAAAATATATTTTTTAATAACTTAAGAGTCATTTAATAGTTTGAGGTTTCTTTTGACATACTTATGCTGCTCTTACGTGATACGTTGAAACATGGTACCAGTTCAGGGTATATGCAAAGCAGCTTTGGAGTACTGACTGATATAGAGTGACGATGAGTGTAATGTGGATATTTTTACAGTTTTCAAGGAATATTAGGAACGTTTTCTTTATATCTGGGAGACTTTTAATGGATGAAAAGCAGCATGATCAGCTGCTCGGGCGACAGCCAGCTGACTGAGTGATTTCTGAGAATAACTTAATGCGATGTGTTAGGAGGGTGGGCAGCAGAGCCAAAAACAAAGGATGGATTATTTATAGTGCAAATGATTTCCAAGTACACCTGTATGTACACAGGTGTATGTACACCTGTTCTGGATCTGGATATCAGTGTTATTTGGACCTTGTTTTTTGCCTTGCCTTTTAATTTTTCAGGGGCTGCTTAGCAACAGGCACACGCCGGCTGCTTATTTCAGCTTTCCAACTCAGGAGCTGAGGATTTTTAAAGGGAAAATACTGAGGGTCTGACTATATGTCCTAAATAACACACTTTCCTGTTAACTCTGCTGAACAACTCAATTCCTGGCAACAATCCACAAATCTTACATTTAAAAAAATGAGTAAAATACGCAAAACATATTTTCATTTTAGGCAAACACAGAAGATAGCGGTGATTTTATCTGTTGCACATTTGCAAAGTTTTCACTCTTCTTCAAGTTTGAATTGTAATACATTCTACAATCTAAAGATGTCTTTCTATAATGCCTGTAGAATAAAGGGGATTCAAGTAGATTAGCAACTTTACTGGCAGCGGTACGATTTATAGTTCTGTTGCAAGATATAGAAAACACAAGCACAGCGTAACGTCATTGGTCACAATTGGCTTTTATGTTGGACATAGGAAGTCTATTACATAAAAGCAATCACATTTCATATTTCAACTGGTTCATACTTCACTTGGCCTCGGATTTCATGCCATTAAGTTTGTTTTTAACAGGAGTAATTAAACCATATTTATTCTGTTTACCAAATAATATTTCTTATCCAGCGCACCCTGCAAAGAGATTCTAAATTACTTTGACTGGGTTTATCTCTGTAAAGCTATAGTGCAATTACTGTTACATCAAATTTTAGCTCAAAAATACAAAAATAATATGTGGAAAGCAAATGTGAGTAAGCATTTTTGCATGCCTAACTAAATATCCCTACAAATATCAAGCTTTTTTTTTTTTTTTTTTTTGCTATTACCCCTTGTGTATATATATATATTATATGTAATTCCCACCACTTGGTTCTGTATTTTCATTTGCTGGTTGTGATTGCTTGTTTTTCAATGAATACTCTCATTGGCAGAAAAAGACCTGTCTGTCATTGGCTGGTGGTGTGGTTCATTCACATTCACTTTGTCAAACTGCAAGCATCAGAGTCGAGCGTGAACATCTCTTGATCAGATAGAGCAAGAGATTGGCAGAGCTGAATAACACATATTCAGTGAGTGTCTGTGAGATTTAAATGCACACACCACAAATTATTGCTTGTTTACATAATGCACTCACATCACCTTCACTGTGAGCTCACTTCGGTGGCACAAATATAACTAGACAACAGTGTTTGTGGCCTGTACCAAGGACCAGCTCTGTTCACCAATATTAAAGCCACAGAACATTTTGCATTCATCAAAGCATCGCAAACATTGAAAACCGCCGAACCCTGTCAAAAATAATTATTTTATTTCTCATAATTGTTGCCAGATTGCAAAAATCAACAATCAAAACACTCCCACAACATTCAAAGCATTATCTCCTGGAAGTACAAGCTGTTCTTCTTTTCTTTCTGCAACAGTATCACAGGAGAAACACCAGATTGCATACAAATAAGACAAATGTGTAAAGACACATGATACATGCTAAAGATTTAGTTTCAGATGTTATTTGTTTCATTGCATTTCTTAGCTTCTGTTTTAAAGTTGTAACAGTCCCACTGTTTTTGTTATCTTACCCCTTTTTGCCAAAAATGATTTTCTTGTTTTTGTAAACTGCTAAATTGGAATATATCTTAGTCACCAAATACTGTATTATGATTATTTGTTACAACTTAAAAAATGCAAAAGCTCTTCATCCATTTCTCAAACGAAGGTATTAACTGCTTTCCCAAAAGTTTTAAAGTGCCATCTTCCATTCTAGTTTTACTTTTGTATACAGAATTCAAAAGAACCCATCCTTCATTGTTGTTGTGAGTACAGGGGGGTAAAACAGTGGAGGAGAGCAGTAAGCCCGTCTGTTTAGATGTTTACCTTCTTCATTTTAATGCACAAGGTGTGTGTGAAATATGACAAGGATTGGGTGGTGCGGACGTGTTTGGATATGTGCATGCTTCTGTGTGTGTTCTAACTGAGGGAAAGCAAAGGGAGAGGCAGAGGATGAACATGCTTTATGACAGTAGTAAAATTCTCCATGGTCCGTCTGCTTGGGAAGAGCCAAGGGCAGAATGTTTATGGTTCCCAAACATTATAAACTACCCCTGTGCATTTACCTCAAGCTGCTGTGTTTGGCCAGCCATGTCCTTCTGTAGCAGAATGGGCAACTGAGTGGTGTGTCTCTTCATGAATACTAACTATACCTGTGTTTCACTATCATTAAATGTATCTTTGCCATTTCCAGCTGCACCTCGTACTCCAGTGACGTTTGAAGTATTGAGGTCTGATTTCATGTGGTGAATAACAACTGGTACAGCATCCCAATGGTGTGTTAGTTTAATCAAAGCATGTCTCCTTCACAACTCACACATTTAAATAGACAAACAACAAGTCTAAGTAAGTTCTAATAATTTTGAACAGTATTAAGAAATGCCTCACATAGTGTCTGGGAAAAGGTTATCTGACGGACTGCTATGACCTACAAGACGAGGGTCATCTCTCAAGAAGCACAGCTTGTTTAGTTCATGCTGACCCCGCATGTGGGACCCAAAGAAATCTGTTTTATTTATTCACTTTTTAAAATTCTGTTTGTTTAGTTGTGTTTTTAGAATGGTGCTATTCTTGTTCAAGGCAGAAAATATTTGATCTCATGTTTGATGTATAAAATATTGGCAAGATATTTCAAAATGAATAAATATGAACAAATTTGAATAAAGAAAAAAAAAAAAACAACGCAATGTGTGTTTAAGAACATTCCAGTTTTTATTTAAATTAATTTCCCAAATTTTTTTTTTACTGCGTTTACTCTGTTGAATAATGATAAGCTGACTAATGTGTTTTACTTTAGATTCAAAACTATTTCGTGTGATTCAAATATTAGCATGTTTACATATTTATAGGCATTAGCTTGATGCCTATGTATACATAACATTGGTTATACATAATGTGGTGCAATTTATAGTCATAGAGGTCAACAGCGTGGTAACAGGAAATGAGCAATCCACCTCACTACATTCAGATGCAAACAATAATACCATGTGGCTTCAATTGACAGTACACAGCAATGTAGTGTAATTCACCAATTTACTTCTTTACTTTAACAGAATTAAAGAAAATATAGTTAGAAGAGTAGATAATTATTAGTTAACTTGCTCACGTGAATGCACAAAATCACTAACCGGACCAGGTAGAAACAGTAATTAACTTTGTTCTGCCATCCAGTTTTGCTGATATTGACTGACATTTTGTTTCCCCCCAGTTCTGCAGGACAGCATACTTTGTTTCAAAATTGGGTCAAGCTAGTTTGAGAATATTCTAGCAACACTTCACCTAAAATACATCCAGCTTTATGCAACTATGGTCTTCATAGAAATCACGTCTTGATGATGTCTTGATGCGAAAGAATTAGCTAAAGAGAAACTTTTTGGTTAGGTTGTTTTAGTGCAACTGTTGCGTTCACATTTAGAACAACAAACTGCACCAAGGGGGGAAACCAAGCAGGCAGTTTTAACGAACACATCAAGTATTAGTCTAAACTTGCCTTGAGGCCAGTTTGCAATGGGAGACAAAGCAAGGAGATCAACGTAGTTTGAAAATCAGTTTTGGTTTGTGAACCATCCATACATTGCTGGTCAACATTCATGTCCTCTGATTGGTGTATATGGTTTTGCCAAAAGGGTTGAAATTGGTGCACACACCTTTTTCACTGGTTATTGGTGCTGACATCCTGCAAAACATTAAAAAGTTATTTCCTCTGGTACAGTTGAGCATTTTTAACGAGATCTGTACCCTTTTTGGTGCTTTCCTTAATTGAAAAATAAGGAGCAGGAACTAAGGAAGCTCTTGTAGCTGTTATCAGCAACAAAACTGATTTGATGGACTAAAAAAAACTCTAATGAAGCAAAAACAAAGTGGGGGGGTAACAATTGCTTTGATGTGGAAACAAAAGAGGAATGAATCAAGAGGTTATCAGTAATATCCAAAGGTTCCTGTGGCTCAACAGCATTTAACGCTTGATTCAGAGTCTACTGATACCGATCAGAGTTGAAAAAGTTTGATGCTTTTATGTAGAAAGTAAAACCTATCTTACTAGTACTTTGTGTAATTTCTGTTTCTCACGTAACACTAACTGATGTAATTGGTGCTTGAAAGATAAAGCGTCTGTCCATCAGCTGGAGAGTAAGATGTTTGCTGCTTCTCCAGTTCACATGGTGAAGTGCTCCCGGCCAGGCTGCCGAACTCCACATTCTCATTGATGTGCTCATTGGTGTGAGTATGAAAAATGTGCTACTTGTTTATGAAAAGCATGTATCATGTGAAGGCTTTGGAGTGATCATTAAGCCTACAGACATTTTATAAATGCAGTTCATTTAACTCTTGCCTCGTAGGTCCGTCTCAGCAAGTGGTGGATTGTAACTAAGTACATTTATAGAAGCACTTGTAAGGAGTAATTAATCCACAATAAAAATAGCCCTAGACTGCAACCCTCTTGAAAAAACTATTAAGCTGTTAACACTTAAAGTGCTTAACCTAACAGTATTAGAAATATTCTAATACTGTCTGATATACGGTGTTTTCTGCTAAATTTGTTCAACAAGATAAATGCATTCCAGTTACTTCTGCACCACTGCTCCTAGCCGGTTTAATCAGCTTGATATTAATTTGGCATTTCATCCCCTGGTCAAGATGCTCATCACTTATAATACATAAAGGCTGGTTCACTTGGTGTAAACAAATTATATATTAATATACAACCAGTAGCTCCAAAAAAGCCAAATCTGTCAATTTCCAACATCAAACCACAGAATCCATCGTCTGTGACTATGAATTGCATTAAGTTTTCATATCTTTTTAAACTCTTATGTTATCAGGCTGCAGCATGGAAAATTGGTCCCACCTGGCCTTTGAAGCAAAAGAGACCCTCTCTCTTCATAGATGTGCATGATGTACTTTCCCACTAAGTCCTGCTGCACAGAGGCACTCCATCTGAATCCTAACACCATTTTCAAACTCTGAAAGCTCCTGTCAAGGGATATAAGATTTATTTGCCTGTAATTGCCTAATTTTGCCTTTCCTGCAGGCTCATAGGGAGCTACAGCCCACCAATAGACAGTCTAACCTTGCCTACTGAGAAACAGTCCAAGGATGTAATACTGTCAGCGTCACATAGTCCTCGCTGGTGATTTATCATCAATGCCTCCCTCGCTTCCTTCCTTCCCTGCCTCCCTCCTTCTGCTCTTTACTTCTCCCCACCTTCTGCTTGAACAAACAGCGACTTGTTACGGCTTTGCTCACTGAACTCCGCGGAGTGTTTACGCTGCATCGCAAAGCATGGATCTGTTGATAGAGGTAACTTGGAACTAACATAAGAAGAGAGATGTCTTGAATGACTGCAACACACTCTGGATGGGCAGTTTGTCGAGATCAATAGAGCAGTCTGAACAAGCAAGCAAAGGAAGTGCCTTTGTTGTTCCAGGGTGGTTTCAGGTCAATGATTATGAGTGTTTACTCTTGTGAGGCTCTGGAAATGAAAGCACTTGTGGGGTGATCTGCAGTATCAAGACTTTATAGCAGTCCTATACTAGAGGTATTGTGATGTGTTGCAATCAGATATGCAGAATTGTTCCCTTTTTTTTTTCTTAGAGGGCCTTGGATTATTTTAACTTTAAATGCACCAAGGCAACATGATCACACACTTTCAGTGTTGATGGACCATTTTTTTTTTTTTTTTTTTTTTTTTTTTTTCTTTTTATTTATGATTTTCAGGAATAAACAGGGAAATTAAAGGACAAAACAACAAGGATAGAACAAACAAAATAAAAATAACCAGAGACATCAAAACAAAAATCTACAGAACAGAACAATCAAAACACTGTCAGCTAACAAAGGGTCTGATAAGAGGATAAAATAAATGCACATCAGATTGTAGAGTG
>CAEGAG010033699.1:0-27363 GCA_903067065.1 Brachyrhaphis terrabensis
GCTGGTGCCTATCTCCAGCTGCGTTCCGGGCGAGAGGCGGGGTACACCCTGGACAGGTCGCCAGTCTGTCGCAGGGCTAAAGTGGCTAAATGTAAAATATAAACCAATAATTACGTCGTTTCTTTGTTTTAAGTAAATAATTGCCTAATACTGATGAAATGGTACTGGTGTCACTGGCATTTTATTCAATTTGTAAAATGGGAAAAATGTGTTGTTATAAGTGAAATAATCTGTCAGGGAAACTGGTACTTTTTCGTCAATATTAAAGCATTATTGACTTATCTTGCTGAGAAGTTACTTGTAAATTATTTTTGTCTTATTTCATATGTACAAAGACATTTCCCTTAGAAAATAAACAAAAATCATTGGTAAGATTTTGTGTTTTTGAAGTGAAATCCATAATGTTTGACTTTAATTTAGATAGAAAATACCAACTTCTTGAAAACTCTGCCTTAATCCAACTCTCTAAATGTGGTTGGTTTATGAAACGTATTGAATATTAACATTTAGAGCTAATATGCTCTGATTATAAACATATCATCATTTAATTATACAATGACACATTTTCAGGTGATTGGCCTATATAATGCACTTATTTTATTAAAGTAGTTTTCCTACCTTGGGAAATATCTCCGGATCCGTCACTGGGAGTCCATATTGAGTAGGCCTCAATGGTTAGTTTAGTAGTTGGAGTTTCTTGTGTGGCTGGAGTTCCTTTGTCTTGGGTCGTCTGAGTCGTGTCCATCTGTACAGGATCCTCTATAATTGCATCTTCCGACTTTACCTGAAGCAACGGACCAGCCGCCAAAGTCGTTCCCTCCCAAAACGCTTCCTCTACATCTACGTCTGTACGGTTGTTCTTGGTTTCGCTGTAATTGGTGTGAGATTTGTCCAAACTGGTCTCCTGAATTTCTTGGTACTGGATTGTCTGTTCAGTTGATTGTAGAGACTCAGTAGAGTTTGTGTCTGATGCTGTCTGGTTCTCCGTCTGCGGTTCATATGTGCTTCTCTCAAACTCCGATGTGTGAAAGGTGAAGCTCAGGTTCTGGTGTGAGTCTGTCCCGTTGTATTCACTAGTAGGAATCGTTGTGCTTTGTGTTGAATGAAAGGTCTTCGTTGTGCTGATTGTGCTGACAGCTGCCTCTGGAAGATGCTGGGAGTCGTAACGTATTTCTGTGCTTTCATTTAGTGGTTTAAGGAAGTCCAAAGCATAAGCTGTAGTGGGGAAAGATTCTGCTCTATCTGAGGTGACCGTTTGGTTTCCATCAAGTGGATCTTCTGTAGTAAAAGAGTCGGGCAACAGGGGTAAAGATTCCAGTTCGCTTTGTGCTTCCCGTTCCACTTGCTTCTCCAGTTGATTAAGATGAATTTCTTGTTCTCGTTCCACTAGAATAACAACATTTTGTAAGTTTTCAGCTTCTGTGATCAGATTATCCACTGGAGAGTCAGTAGAAGTTTCTCCGTGTCCTGTTGAGGACAGATAAGAAATTAAAAGTTTGCTTTCAGAGTAAAAACAACAACAAACAAGAATATTAAAGTGTAACTAACTCCCCCAAAAAATAACGTTTGTTTTTTTTTATGATTACCTTGTTTGGGTTGATAATATTTACTCTTTCTTTTTTGTTTCTAGCTACAATGGTCGTAATACACCGTCACTTTTATAGTCGTTTTGCTATAAAAATGGCGTCAGTTGTGTAGGTTCATATAGATGTTTTTGGCTTTTATTCAGCAGAAACTCAGTACAGTGCTGCACAGCTTTATAATTTTTATGACATTGTCTTTTTTCAGTTTCACTCTTTTGTATGTCAATAAACCTGCTGACAACAATCTTCGGTCTTCACAGCGTTATAGTAACAGCTCAAGGGAGGTTAGTCACACTTTAAAGAACCACTTTATAGTCCGGCATATTTAAAGACGCACACCTTTGAAACAATAGACATCATGCAGGGCAGACGGCTCTGGGAAACCGGTCTGGTTGCTGAAGCGGTAGAGTGTTTTGACGCCTGCTTGTGGGCCACCACATCGCTCTCTTGGGATTACGATGGGGTAGCGCACGCTGCCGTCAGACAGCCAGCCTGGACTACAGCGGTCCAGCCCTTCACTCCACGCCGAGTACAGCTGTGCGGTTGTAGCCAGCTGTGCTCCCGCAGCTCTGCAATACGACTGGGCTTCGTCAAATGACAACTGCTGTGGGACGGGGTCATAGAAGACCTTTCCTAAAAACACAAAATATTGGCTTTGATTACTTGTACGGAACAGATCGAGGTTATAGATTTTATTTCTTGTCATTTTTAAGGTTCCTCAGGCTTTTCATTTTCAGAACATGGCTTGTACTTGCATATTGTGCTTAAAACAATAAGACTGGTGAAGGAGAGAAGAAGAAGAAGAAGGTTCTGATCCATAAAAACTATCAAGAACAAAGTAACATTATTTGCAAGTCAACTACTTAAAATCAGGAATAAAATCCAGCAAAAACTTGTCAGAGAAATCAAGAGATTCATCACCTCTCAATTGATCAGTTTCAGTTTTTATGCCTTTTGGTGTTTTTTTTACAAATGTTTGGCCCATTGCACATGGTAATTTTTTTCAGATTATGTTTTTACATTAGTTAAACGTAGCTTTAAAATGTGAATTATTAAGACTTAAATAGTCTCCTAAACCACGATTGTGTTCAAGGTTTTCCCCAGAAAACTTGCTAAGCCTGGTGGTTGGGGGCAGTGCCATTGTGTTTTTCAGTTAAAAAATCTTTAACGTTGACAGGAAATTTGAAAATATCACTTGATAATCATGCATCATTGAAAAATTGGAAGATTAATACCTGAAAATCAACTATGCAAACATTTAAAAAATTACTTACATAAATAAGCAATGCTTAGCCTGGTGGGTGCACAAGTAAAGCCTGGTGGCCCGCCAGGCTTATGATACACTGGGGGAAACCTTGGTGTTGTTACATAGCCGACATTTTCACAAAAACTGAGTGTTAAATGGGATGTGTCTCAAGAAAACATTGTGTTCATATTTCCTTAGTTAAATCTATGAAAAATACCAAAGAGCACAAGTTTTTGAAGTAAAAAAAATAGTCATGATCCCATAAATGTTGAGTTTGGTTTTATCTTAGCTCTGTGTTCTGAATCTTGTATTTTAAGGTAATCTTCTGTTTTTGACCTATACCCATGTCTTCCTTGTGGGTCATTGATCTGTTTTTCTTAGCTCATTAGACTTATCCTATAACTACTATAGTTACTAACCACTCTGGTCCTGATTTCACTAGTCACCTCCCCAAACATTTATAAGCCTGTCCATTTTGCTTACTCCTTGTCAGATCCACCTGCTTCCAAGCCTCTTTTCCGTTGTTTCTCTCATGTGTCTTGATAATTTATGCTCTCTTGTGGTTTTCCCAGTGTCATTCTAAAGTTAAGAAAATATCCTTTATTGTGAGACTTTTATTCTTCTGTCTGCTTTTTAGTCTGACTCCATCTCATGGTGTTATGACCCAGAAGATCCAGAAACAGCAGTGAAATTGTCCACAGTCTCTAAACTTCTAAATTTAGATGCAAATTTTGAAAAGACCTTCTGAAAGTGTGAGGAAA
This sequence comes from Brachyrhaphis terrabensis, assembly GCA_903067065.1. NCBI lineage: Eukaryota > Metazoa > Chordata > Actinopteri > Cyprinodontiformes > Poeciliidae > Brachyrhaphis > Brachyrhaphis terrabensis. The sequence goes on from CAEGAG010033699.1 coordinate 3,591, forward strand.
TTTGTATCAATAGTACGTCAAAAGATTGCAACTTACAATATAAATAACTCACAACCTAATATTGCCAGACAATGAGAAAAAAGTTTTGTGTACTTTTTAGAAAGTTTATCTAAACATCTGATTTGAACTGTTTCTGTGTATATCACATCTAATTTTACATTGTTATAATTCGTACCGTGAATTTGCTCTATGTAGCAATAGACGTCAAAGAGATCATCTGGATCCATCGTCCCATAGTTCCTCACTCCTGGTTGCCCGTCCATGTCTCCATAGCATCCGTCACGGGGCACTTGGATTGGATATCTACGTGAAGAAGAATGCTTTCTAAAATGAAACTGACCTCTGATCGACCGAGAAATTAATGCAGGTTTGACAAAATAAAATAAAAGTCCTAGATTCATAAATATATCAAGGGATTAAAGACGTAATTTGTGGATTTTGTGTCATTTCAGCATGAAACAGGCTAGTGCTGTACAAAACATGTTGATTATATTTTTTTTACATAAAATCATTCTCCAATGAGATTTTAGTCTGTATTTTCTTCCAGAATGAGCTGCTGTAGGGTGTATTATCACTTTAAATCCAGATAATCTGCTGCTGACCATGCTCCCCAACTCAACGTTTACACTCGTTCGTAAAAACGGCTGCAAAAAGATGCAATTAGGCAACCGTGCATCTTTGAAAAGCAGAAGTAGAGCCTCCTGCACAACCAAAATGAATGCAGCAAGTGGTTTCTGGATGGCAAGTCAATAACAAAACACTTTTCCAGAAGCCATTGTACAGCTATAAAACCAGCTGACCAAACATGCTGGGGTTGCTAGGTAGCAGTGCAGTGCCCATTGAATGTGACTTAACAATCGGGAGGGTTTTGAAGCATTTTCCAAAAAACATTAACTGATTGCCAGAAGATGCCTGGGTTGTTTTCAGAAGCAGTAGAAACCCAAATAGAAGAACAAAGATGTGCATTTTGCACAATAGGTCCCCTTTAAAGAGTGAAAAACTACCTGACAGATTGATCCGCCAGCCAACCTGCGTCACATTGCTCATATCCATCAAAATAAGCTGCAAGCAGCTGGTCGGGTGTGGCGACCTGAGCACCGATCCCCTCACAAGCCCTCTGGGCTTGCTGGAAGGAGAAGGAATACCGACCCAAAGCATCTCGATAGTGGAAGACCACACCTAAAAACATCACAACATATTTACACATTCAGAAATATACTGGACAGTAACGTAGTGCAATTATTAACATGACATAATCAAATATTTTACAGCTGACACATACAGAAACTTGAGATTTTGGGATTTTTTGCACGAAAATGACAACAATTCATATAAGTAACAAAAAAATTATAAAATCAGGCACAAGAAAAATTTTTCCAAATCAGTTTTTTTCAACAAAACAACTTATGAAACTTGAACAAAACCTGCATTGTGTGTCTGAATTTTTGATTAAAACATGTTTGTTTTTCATTCAGTGCGCAGAGAATGCAGAAATTTTACTCAAGCAAGAGTAGCGATACTTCATAATAAAATTACTTAAGTAAAAATAAAAAGTATAGCATAGTAAAAATACTCCTAAAAGTAGATTTTTTTCTCAAGTAAATTTAATTGAGTAAATGTAACTATTTACTACCCAACTCTGGATACAGTATGATCAAATAGTTTTCTAAATTTCCACCAGGTTTCCCCCAGAACATTTGCTGAATCTGGTGTTTGGGCGCTAGAGCAGTCATTCATCCAGCAGCCCGTCATGTTTTTGAGTTAAAAAATGTCTGAATTTGAAAATATCACTTGATAATCGTGTTATTGAAAGATTGTAAGATTAACACCTGAACACCAACTATAAAGTCTTAAAAAATGCAAACATTCTAAAAAGACTTAAATAAATGAGCAATGCTTAGCCTGGTGGGGGCACGAGTAAAGCCTGGTGGCCCGCCAGGCTTAGAATACACTGGGGGAAAGTGTTGCACAGAAAAAAATCTAGAATGAGCCTCAACATGCTGATGCTACCTTTGACTTTGACTTGTACGACTTTGCTGGCATCTTCCAGTCCCTGCTGCACCTCGCAGCGATAGTGACCGGAGTCGCTGTGGCGCAGATCGCCTAACCACAGAGACACGTCTTCAGGGGAGGACGTGTAGTTCAGCAGCGCCACACGGTCGCGGTACGCTTCGTTGATCTTCACCCTTGAACTCCGCGCTACTAAGATCTGTGTCTCAATACCGCCGGACACAACTGTCCACTTCACCCGGGGGACGACAGACGGGGACGAGGAAGAGGAGGAGGACAGAGACATGAAGCAAGGGATTGAGATGGAGCTGCCCAGAGGGACAAGAATTGGACCTGAGTGGGGAATGTCCAACTTCAGCTGCCGCACGTCATCTGATGGAAACAAGAAAAAAAAATCATCAAGGAGGACGAAACGGCTCTGAAAGCTTCCCAAAACTAAATTTATTTACTTTTATGCTAAAAATAACAGAGAAATATAAAGAACAATAATACAAAAAAAGGGACAAATTAGCTTAGCTATTAGCACCAAGGGACTGTTGTCTTATTCAGTTTGTCTACGCTAATGTGTGTCTATCCCCATCAAATAAACATAATAAAGTCAACAAAAAATAGTGTAAAAAAGTTTAAATAAAATAAAGTTTTCCTATAACATTCTGAAAACTGTAACGTGTATTGATATTCAATCCTGCTTTCCTCTTATACCTCTTGATAAATATTCACTGCAACCAACTGCATAATGAAGCAGCTAATGTCACATAATGTGGTGAAAGTTCACAGGGTTTTTAATTATTTTGTAATTAAAAAGGCAGTAAATGTGGACTCACCATGAGCTGATGGCGTTTGGATGGGGAAGGCCAGGGTGAGATGACAAACTGCACAGATGACTGGAAGGATCTGGACATATCTGTAGAGATAAAACAATAATCACTCCAAATTACCACAATAAAAAATCTGAAACAGTTAATCACTGACATTGTGATTAACTGCCCATTAATTTAGAATACAGACTCAAAGATATGACATGTCCTGAAAGAATAACAACTTTAGAACAATAAATAGAAACATTTCCATTTAAGATCAAAAATATTCTTCTAAATCTCCTGGGAAATAACAAAGAAAATAAATTTTTGAAGCTGGAAAGCGTGCATATTGTTGGTTCAGCTAATTATGCTCCATTGATCTCAAATTGATCTGTTCATACATGCATTATACCTGCACATGCATGTAATATACTTTTCATTTTGTGGTTATATCCTGCTGTTCATTTAACTATTATTATTATTGATTAACTTCATTCCTTGACAAGATCAACTGGAGATCTATTTGATATAATTGCTTTTTCAGAATTATTCTACTTTTGATTTATTTTGTTAACATTTAATCTTGTTTATTTTTTATCTTAAGTTTATGGTTAAAAATTATTTACAGACTATAGCAGAGTATATATAGACAGAGTATATAGATTAAAGTAGTGCTTTAGTTATTAAACAAAAACAATGTAAATCTGTGAGTTTATATCTACTGAAATCTGTGAATGTTTTTTGATGGTTTTATACAACATTTTCTACCTGAATATCACATGAATCCAACTAAAACTGGTTAATTTTAACCAGCTGGTTTCAAGGAAAGAATCCATGTGATTTGAACAAACTGTGGGTGCTTTTGTAAATTACAGGAGCCACGAAAGCAACTAAAAGCCCAACCATACAGCAGATTTTTCTGATTTTCAAAGGGAAATCGGTGCCGCAGACCTCTGACCTCAAGCTATTTATCACCTCCGTGAGCTAATGACACAGCGTCTCAGCCGGGAGGCATCTGTCCAGCCCTCCATCACCAGCCCCGGTCTGTTATTAACCCGGCAGCCATGACGGGACGTCTGCAGTGACCTCATACAACCTCTGGAACAACTGGAAATGTTCCTTCATTGTGGAAAGACTGCTTCTGCACTATTTCTTTATCGCAGAGTAGATTAGGTCTTTTATGTTCAACCCAAGTCACATGTATAAAGAAGATTAGGGTCACCTCTTATGTCAAACTTTGTTTTATTTCAATCAATCAATCAATCAATCAAGCAATCAATTGTAGCTATAAAGCACCCTTCATGTGGGAGGCAGCTCGCTCGAAACACATAATAAAGAGTATTTCTGAACTGGGTTTGAACCATCCAGGGTCACAGTGTGCAGGTGCAAATACCAGAGTTGTGAAGTAAACTGAAACTGGTGGGATACTCCCTTTTGCTCCAATCTTTGTAAGAGAACTGGTGGATATAAAATGCGATGTACTTTCATCTTTACTTCACTTCCCTGGACTATCCAGGGGAGTCACTGTTATATTCTTTGCTTAATTTCTTGATAAAATAATAATCAAAATGCATTTTGATTCATTCTTGATTGACTCAGTGTTTCACCTTAGGTAAGACTTATTTATTTCCTTAACACATCGGACAAAAAAATAAATAAAGATTTCTGACTTTAAAGGAAATGGACACCTGGGAATAACCAGGGTCAGTGACCAATATGAAATTAATGGGGGAGAATAATGAACTTTCCGGAAGAACTTGTTGGATCTTCGCAAGTTTTTCTGTGACCGAGGAATTGTCATTTTGAGCTATGTGATACAGCAGTGCTATGACATCACAGAGCCCTCAAAATTCTGAGATTAAACTCAAAATTCCAAGAAAGAAAAAAAAAAAAAACAGAATTCTGACAAAAAAGTCAAAATTCTGAGAAAAATTAATTCTGAGGTTAAAATCATAATTCTGAGAAGAAAAGCAAAAACTTTGAGATTAAAGTTATGATTCTGAGGAAAAAATATCAGAATTCTGAGATTAATGTTGGAATTTTGAAAAAAGTCTGAATTTTAAGATTAAAGTCATTATTCTGAGGAAAAAAGTCACAGTTCTGAGATGAAAGAATCTGAAATAAGAGATTAAGGTCAAAATTCTGAGATCAGAATTCTGAGATTAAAGTCAGAATTATATTAAAATTAGAATTTTGAGAAATTTCAGTCTTCTTTCAATCTTTATAATCACTGACCCTAATCCTCCTCCATATATATAAACCTGTTCAGAGGTCATTTTTGAAGCTTACTGAGGATTTATCCTTAGAAATCTTCCTCTATTGAGATGAACCTCCCATGTGGAGAGACAGGTCCTGAAAATCAGGGACAGGGATGTTTAGATGTTGTGGAGACTCTCTCAACTTTGAAGACTTTAGTTTCTTGGCTGAAGTCTGATAATTAATTGAGCGCTCCTAAAAATTCTTGTGAAAGCTGCCCAATGTCTAAATACTCTTGCTCCACTTCTGCCAGCAGCTCTCCCTGCCCAAGCAACTCAATAAGGCCTGGCAGGCGATCAAACCTTGAAGTTAAGTCCAGTGAGATCATAGTTTCTCTCAGAGGGTTCATTCGCAGTATCAATGAATATTTTAGTTGCCATATGTTCTTCCTCAAAGTCTTTAGGACTTAGCAAGTCCGCCAAATACATTCTGGTCAGTTCATACCTTTAATAGTTAAATGGTCCCTCCATACAACCATTTATCCATCTATATAGCCATCAAAAGTTTAAACTAAAATCATGGAAGTTTTCTGGTAATAATGATGAATTCACTATAGGTGTGACAAAACCTGACATAACAACAAATAAATGCTAACTACTAGATTTTTTTCACCTATTATGCAAAATTACTATTATTTTTTTTTACTTCGATTTGAGCCTGAATTGATTCTAAACACACATAGACATGTTTGGAAATAAGTTAAAAGTGTTTCTGGTATACAGAAAATGCTACGTCACATTTGGTGGGCGTTGCACTGTTACCTAGCAACTCCTGGGAAGTCCAGCCCGTCACCTCGCAACCCAAGCTGCTTATTTGGATTTAAAGTGACATGACGCCCTAAAACAGCTCATTCTGAAATAATAGGCATAACTGAGCAGCCTAAAATCTCACTATCCCATTTCTTTGCCTTAATGCGACCTATATCTGATCTTTTCATGACAGTCTGAACAACACAGGTCGGATTTTTTTCGAATGCGACTTGGATATCCGATACGTATCCGATTCAAATGTGACTTAACGTCCAGGTCGCATTCATCCGACCTGAACGTCATTGATATTTGACAAATGTCACTATTCTGCGTCCTGATACGCGCAAGCGGGAAGAAAAACAACAACCATGACAGACGATAATGAGGATTAAGTTGTTAAAGTGCTGGTTCCGGTCGAACAACAACTTCAAAATGTGTAAGCTATGCTCCACCGTTAGCATCCATATCTACTGCCGCAAACACTGAGCACTTCTTCGTGGTTGGCAAATCGCTGAGCACGCTCTCTATGTGTGACTTTATTGCGCCCTCTACTGCGCATGCGGGACACTTTCAGGTTGTTTGCGATTCTCGCTGGAGTCGCTTATATTTAGAAGTGTTAACTGCCACGCCAAAAAAACCCTCTGATTTGACAAAAATATCAGAATTGGGTCACTTCACGCTGCAGTGTGAACGTAGCCTAAGAATGATTTTCTGCACAAAAAAAATTTAATAAAGAGAAACTATTGCAGAGGCAGAGCAATAACAAAACAAACCAATCTGTTAGTAAAGCTATAAGAAAATAAGTATTATTTAATAAATGGAAATAAAAAGGGTACCCAGACAGATCTATTTGATTAAAAATGTCCAAAACTAAAATGTGGATGTTGGAGTCAAAACCCAAGAGTACATATTATATTAATAAAGTTCTAACCTCTGGACTGAAGCATAAAAAAATACTTAATTAATGTATACTTTCTGCATTTATGTGAAACAGTTTCTTTGAAATGAGTCGGCACAAATAGAGCTCATTGACTTTTGTCAAATGAAATGGCCTTCTCTTATGGCAGTATAATTGCCGTCTGTTTTTCTGGCAGCTGGCTGGACTCTACAAGGCTGGTATCACTATTAGTATTCTTGACAAGAAAACGTCTCATAAAAGAGCAAGCATGGAGCCAAGGGGACAGCTGCACACTGTGCTTTCACTTCATACCAACTCCCTCACAAAAGGCTGCATGGAAAATTAAAGGACAGGCCACTGGCACACTCACGCACTGTTTCTCTTTTCTTTTTCTTGCTCTTTTCATGGCTGGAAAGGGAAGTTTTCAGCATTTAGGATCGCTGTGCACCAGGCTTTGTAAAAGAGAAACAGCAGCATTAAGACCCCGGACACTGATTCAAACGCTCGCACTGTTAGGCCCAAATGACAGTTTGTGAATCGAGTTGATGGGAGAGGAGAACAATTGCGGTTGCTGGGTGTTGTGCCATCTTTATATCACATTTGCCACTGAAGGCTCGCAGCTCCTCTTGTTTAAATGGCACTGAAGAAAAGGCAAGCTGAAATCAATGCCACCCAGTGCATTTAGGGGTTTGCAAACTGCAGCCAATGTGTTATCCCGTCGACACAGATTAGCTCCAGACTATTAACATCATTATAGCTAACTAAAACTAGCAAAAACTGAAACTGAGAAAACATTTTTGTTAACTGAGATAAACAAAAACAGTGATTAATGGGGAAATCCTATAACTAACTAGGACTATATTGTAAATTAGCTAAAACTTACTGAAGTTATAGAAATGTTATCCATTGTTTTTGTGTTTATGAATCTATTTATTCGACTTTTAAACTAATGTGAAATTGATTTTTTTTTCTCCCACACAAACAGTTTACGTTTGTGTAGAAACATAAACTGTTTCTACACATTAAATATTCCTTACCAAATCAATGTATACATAATCACAATAAAACACTTTAACCCTTTTGAATTCTGCACCTAAAATAAAAAAAAATAAAAAAACCAAAAACTACTACTATAGCAAATAAAAACTAAACAGCATTAAACTAATAGTAGCTAATAAAAACTAGCAAACACACAAAAAATTCATTAAATCTAACTGAATTAGACAAATAAAAAGTGACTACAAAGTAACTTTGCTTTCGTTATTGAAACATGAAAATATGTTAGCCTAAGTCAGTGGTTCCCAAAGTGTGGTGCCCGGCCCTTAGAGGGGGCACAGTGCCATGCAGGGGGAAGCGGTATGGATCAATGAAAAAATAAATAAAGAACAGTTACACAAAAGTGTTTCACTGTAAAGATGGTTTGTAGTTTGTTTTGTTGCAACCTGAAGTGTGAAATAAACTTCAGTGGAGTTTGAAAACAAAATATATGTATAGGTTTATGTCTGGTTGAACAATGTGTGTGGCCAATTGATTTCTTTTTTTCTTTTTTCAGGGGGATTTTATTGTAATCCATACAATAAAATATGGATTACATATTTTACTTTCTAGGGGGGCCTAGAAAATCTTTGGGAACCACTGGTCTAAGAATTGCTTTAAAATATATTCACTAGATCAAGAAACATAAGGAGGGTGGTTACACCATTTTTGCAAATGTTGCACTGTAAATAAATTCCCCTTGCATCTCGTGGGTGGTCTCTGCAGAGTGTTACATCACTGTCAATACAGGGAGACCTCGTCCCCGGTTCCAACCAACAAGCCAGAAAATGACTCGTGATCCCAATTCAGCCAGGTCAAACACGTCTGTTTGACGGATGTGCAGCGAGCTCGGAGGAGTGCTGAGATGGAACAACACGTCTTCTCTAAAACACACTAATTGAGCTTTTACAAGGTGTAAATGTGGAGCGCTAGCTTTCTTACTCTACAAGTACACTCAATCTACCCCAGATTTTGATTTTAGTGTGGTTGCACTACAATTACATGCAGCATAAAGTACAGATTCTCGTGCAAAAACACCAATAAGACCTAATGCAACATCTGGCACACAAAAAGTTGATTTAAACAGAAAACTGAATTCTCACTAAAACATATTTTTCTGCTGACTTTGTGGTATTCTTGTTGCCAGAAACAGCACTATAGGTTATTTAAAACAAAGAAGCATCTTGCATTTGTTTAAAAAAGTTCCAACATGTTAATTTTTTTGTTGATTTATCATTTCAATCACTTAAATTAGAGCTATTCAGCATGCATTTTTTATTCTGAAAGGTTATATTCTAATTGTTAGAGTTAACTTATTTGTGATCACTGTATGTGAAACAATATTAACAATTTACCAGCTGGTTTGTGTGGTTACATTTTGTAAGCTTTATGGAGTTTCAGATCAATTCTGATTTATTCACACAGTTGTCAACTGGAAAACACTTTGTAAGCTTTATGGAATTTCATGGAAACTTTCTTTTTGATTAGTATTATCAAAAAGATTATATTGTCTGTTGTCAGCTCTTCTTGGAGCTGACAACAGAGCACTGCAGTGTCTTCAAGGTCTTTTACTATAAATTTTGTTGCAGTTACCTACATGCCAGAAGCAACACACATTCCAACAACTTGACGTGTGCAGACACTGGCCTGCACACAGCATTAGCATATGGCCAATTACATTGAGTCCAGCCTATTATCTTAAGAAGATAAATATTTAATACTCTAACTGCTTTGCTCTATCTGTGGTGAAACTTTTAAGCTTCACCCTTTTGATTCTCAGCCATCAGGTACGTTGATGCAGCAGAGAGAAAGGGATAATGTCTGGAGCAATGCTGTGCAAAGTTGTGTGCCAACCAAGGAGATAAAAACGGCACAACTTAAACTGATTAAAAAATATATCTTTAACGTATCAAAATACCAATTAATCTGACAACTTTACTTGGAGTTAAGAATTGGGTTTTTGGGTATTACGACAGATTCCTGTTTAAGTCTAGATTTTATGTTTGTGTATTATGCAAAACAATTACTCTTAACATCCAAGTATCCAACAAACTAACAGTGTGCCTCCACAAAAGGCTGGGCAGAAATTTCTTTAGAGTAAAATAAGATTTTCAGTAAGACGATTTGGGTTTTAAGATACCTTAAAAAGGTTGGAAAATTACATTTCATTTGACGTACCTGAAATAACCAAAGGCTCTAAATTAAGTTAATTATCTGTGAGAGAAGTGAAGAGTATTAACTTGACACCATAATACAGGCTTTTTTCCTCTTCCTCTTGCACATCTCCAGGAAAAACCAACAGGATGTCTCCCCACAACATCTCTGTGCCAGAAAGCCACCCACTATGATTCACCATCCAGTGGGTCTGGAAAAGCTTCGAACTATGTTTCCACTTATTTTCACTGCAGTACCTGGTCATTTTGAGAGGAATGTTTTTCTGTTTGTAAAACCACTAACTAACTCTGAACTATAGCTCTGTCAGGTATCTTATTTCCTCTATATGACAGCGTTCTTAATTTTCAAAGGCTTCGTAAAAAAGATTGAATAGAAAATAAGAAAAATCACAACAAAACCATCAGCATGTCTGAAAAGCTATTGATTACGACCACTTTAAAACATTACAAGAAAGCCTGACTTCTTGGAAGTAAAATACTTTTAAAAATAGAAAAGTTCATCATGAGTGAGTTTTAAGGTGTTTGAACACCTGATAAGCCAGTAGACTCGGTTCAGTTGGGGACCAAAATCACAACATTTGCTACATTTTCAGCTGGTGCAGTTTGCTTTCACACTGGACTGTGTCAGATGAACCAAACTAATTAAAAAACCTGTTCACCTCCTTGCCTGTGGTGGCGCTGCACCAGGAACAATTGAAGGAAACAACACAAAAACCAACGAAAAAGACCAGCGCAACTTCCTGCTTCACAAAATCTAAACAAAAACGGAGTAGCGTCAGATTTTCGCGGCTGTAGGATTTCTCTTTTGTCTGTGGTGAAAAATGATGCGTCATTTCTCCCTGTAGCGCTAGAAACTGAATTTATTTTGGTTGTATTTACCCACAATGCTCTGGTATGTGGTTCGTATCCTGCTTTTGGAGCAGTACCCAGTCGGATTGCGTTCACATTCAAACCGCACCGTCGTTCACTTTAACCGAACCGATAACTTGGTTTTCGGGCAGACCAGAGTTTTCTTTTCTGATCCGGATCAGAGTCCAATTGCGCATTCACACCTCCACAAATGAATCTGACTTTCTGGACAAACGAACTAGAGTTTAGGTAAAGTGAACAGATTAAAATAGGTCTGTTCAGTTAACATTACCAGGAAGTAACTATGTAATACATTTAGGTTAATAATACAAACTATTAGATAATACAGGTTGATTACAGTGTGCGTTTCTTTCAAAGGTACAAGAAGAAAACTAAAAATGGATGGATGAGAAAAGGCATGGTAGTGATCGTCAGATTGACTCCTTTAAAAACTAGCAGGGTCTCATTTTAAATTCCACACTGGGGTTTAAAGTCAAATTTAGAGGATTTTCCCAACGAAACAACTTGCAGTTGCTTGACATTTTTTGAAGTAGTTTAATAATGAGTACTGAATGCTGATTCACCATTACAAGCAAAGACAAAATATTATATCTGAATCTTCACGTCTTTACCTCTTAAACTCCAGAAGCCATTGAAGCATTATATAAACAGAAGCTACTAAAAGGCGGCTACATGACTGAATGTGACCACTGGCTCTCTGTGTGTCCATTACTTAAATTTACCTGAGCCTCAAGGTGAACTGCAGAAAGTGAGGTAACATTTGGGGAAAGCACTCAAAACTAAAAGCAGCATCCTGGATCTCCAGGGTACATAAAAACCTGCGGTTTATGAATATGCAATATATGTTTTTCTTTTATCTTGACAAAAATGCTGATTAAAAACTATAATGCAAATTTCCACAGCTACAGAACTGGGTAAAAATAATTATTTTCCCCTCATTTGTTTATATTTTGCACCCAATAAGTCAGGATTTCTTATTATTATTATTTTTTTAATTGCTTGTATTGGCTTTCTAAATATCCAGAACCTGGCTACTTTCAGATAAATCTTGTCCACACCACTCGGACCTTCAACACTAGACTTAAAAACTTTTCTTTTTGTTAAAGCCTCTGGATCATCTTGAACTTCTTCTTCTGCTAAGGGCTGTTGGAGGACATAAAGTTCCTGCACTTTTCTCCCATTTTCTTACCATTCTTACCTTTTTGTACTCTCTTTGCTTTTCTTTCACATTAAAAGTCCTGCCAGCCCGAGGCCTTTTGAATTACTTTGAGTTGCTCTTCTCTGCACAGAACCAATGGGAATGCTCTTACTGCCATCAGTGATCAGTTCTCTTTGGGGTTTTCATTTGCATTTCATTGCCTGTCTTCTTAACCCAACTTGTCAAAGTAGATGGTGATCACATTGACCCTGGATGTATCGAAACCACCAAACTGGATAGTTTTGATCCAGGTTGGATCATGAAGCATGGGGTGGTATACGTTCTGAACTGGAGCCATGTAAAATAAAGTGATCTGAATTTAAATGGAGAAAAGATATGCAAATATACATGACATTCTTTTCTTCTATTTCAACATATGTTCTTCTTAGAGGCTGCAGAGCGTTGATTGACTGAGATATTTGTGTTTCAGCCTTTTAAAATCTCACTTCCTCTTTGTTTCAGGCAGGTTTTTCTCTCCATCATTTGCTTGTTTTCAGGATTTAGCACATGCAATTGAATGTTGCTGCACTGGTTGCTACACTATACAATCTCAATCTCGTTGTAATCTGTGGATGACAATGACAAATAAATAAATCTAATTTAATAAATATCATGAATTTTGTTATGTCTGTGGAGCCAGTTTGTGGCAGTGTAAAATATGTTTAAGTGTTGTGTCTAAACATGATAAACAAGTTTAATTTAGTTCATTTGGTAGATGCCACAAGGACATAGTAGGTTCTGATTTCTTTAGTTACGGTAAACCTATTGCACATAGATTAGTTTGATAGATATAAATTGTGTACCAATATGGTCGTTCCCAGAGAAGAGAGTCACTACTGGCAAACAACTGGAAGATGAATATCTCTTATCTACTGTGTCGGCTACAGTGTGATGTGACAAAATAGGGACACCTCATTAAATATTCAGTTCTTGATTACGAAATGTCTGGAAAGCTGATAGGCTTCTTGTAGCCTCTGACAGTCTCTGACATCAGAAGAAAGAAAGTTCACCATTCTGCTCACTTTCAGTTGTGAGATTTTTGAGCACAGCGACTCTATGGGGTTGAGATCTGGGATTTGACTCATACAGTATATGCTCTTACATTTATTCATTTTTAGCTTGTCTTTGGGGAATTTGCTGGTTTGTTTTGGGCCACTGTCGTGTTGCAGGGTCCAGTTTCAGACCCCTGACTTCAGATTTTTCTCCAACATCCTCTAATATGTAGATAGGTAGAAATCATGATGAATCGGATGATGCAGCAGCAAAACATCCACAAACTGTGACACTTCCACCTTCATGCTTCACCGTTCACATGACGGTCTCTTCCTGTAATGCTGTACATATAAGCCTGTCTCAATAAATCAACTAATCACATCATAAATTAAAACGAGCTTGATCATTTCTATATGCATGATTGTTTTTCTTGTTTTTCTATCTTGTTCAACCAAAGACTGAATAATAAACGTTTTAAATCTGATGCATTGGTCTCCACAAGTCCTTTTTCTTGAGGACAATTTTTTACAAAGACTTCAGTATCCGTTTTAGTTGTTGTTTCAGTTGTTTTGTTTATTTATTTTGGATATTTAAAATATATTGTTGGTCTCAAAACAAAAATAGAACCATTTATCACAATAACTTCTGGGACGTTTTGCTTTCATGACAGGACAAGCTGCATATGGTTTAATTAATAATTCAACATAAAGCTAATTTATCTATTCCATGATTATCTCTAGCAAACTTCTATCTGTCCTTAATGGGAGCAAAGATCTTTTCTTTGCACATCGCCAGTTAAATTTTTTTAAGATTTTTTTTTTTTATTGTACAGGCATCTACTTCCATATAAAAAAAACAGAAGAATCATTAAAAGTAATTTAAATGTAAGGTTGTCCTTATTCACTTTTTGCATGTTTTTTTTTTTTTTACATTTTCTAGAAGTTTTAAACAATTCCGTTTTATTTATGTTTCTTGAATTAGTCAATATTGTTAAAATTGAAATCAAAAATCCATATTTCCAAATATTTTTGAAAATCACACGCACAGGTTCACCTCTGTTATCTCTATCACTTGATCTTATGAAGAAAAAAAACCGTTTGTAAATTAATTGGCTATAATCTCTTTCAAGCTTTAAGCATAACTAATAGCATTTTAAATTAACAAGTCCCTCATGGTAATCTTAATTTCTTGGACTGGCGCTTAATGTAATCGACTCTGAAGATATACAATGCCAAAGCAACCAAAGTCCAAGAAAAACTTTAAAATACCCATTAAAACACTAAAACCCTGTTAGAACTGAAGCAAAGTTTAAAGAAATGATGGGATGGGATTTGCACAGTAATGCACCTCACACTTAGGTGCAGCTGCAATGAACTTCACTCCGTAACAACGCAAAGCGCAAAAAAGCCGGCATGAAATCATTATTAAGACATGAAGCGAATGAAAAGCCTACCTGGTTGGTGTCAGCAGCATTTCAGCTGGAGCAGGACGGCCTGACTGCTCGGATACAAGTATGTTCCGTCAGCTCCTCTCTGCGTGCTGCAGTGCGTCTGTCCGGTCAGGGGGGGAAGCGGCTGGATGCTTTGCGCAGGTAGATACAAGCTGGAGCTGCAGCCGTGCACTGACAGGCTCGGAGGCTCGGGGAGAAAGGAGGGAGATGGAGAAAGTGACGCCACAAATGAAACCGTGAGCTGCCCACTCCCTCCCCATCCAGCAGCCGGGATGGAGGTGACGCAGGACGGCCAGGAGGGGGGTGTGGGCGCTGGGAGGAAGGGCATCCACAGAAACTGATGCAGAAGAGTGAAATGTTCAGGAAGTTATCCAAGGATGTATGTCAGATTAGAGAAAGGATGAACCAGAACCATGACAAGTCGAATCAGCATCTACTGCTGCTGCTGCAGGTGAACTGATAATGCAGTCACCTGCACAGAACACCGAGGAGTCTGTTCAGAGATAAAACACAAAAATTATGGTAAATTAGACCAAAAAAAAAAACCTATTCAATAAAAGCATAAAGACCTACAGTTTAAAAATATTTCAGATTTGTTGAAGTCTATGTTGCTACTTTAATAAATCCCAATAAACAAAAGGTACTAAGACACTTTTCTCCACCAGAGGTAGAGTATCCAAAACTACTTCAACATATTTTTACCCAAGTCATCGTAAAAAGTCTAAGAAATGACTCAAGTAAGAGTAAAAAAGTATTTGGTAAATAGGCTACTCAAGTGCAGAGTTTGAGTAGCCTACATTATTGATATTACATTATATCAAGAATGTAATATTTAAAAATTACATTTAAAAAATGGACCAAAGTATAAAGTTATGTGGACATTTTGGGTACATCTAAATGATAACAATTCATACATAATTACAAAATCAGGCAAAAATATGATGGTGTCTTGTAGATAGAGAATAAAGGAGGGTTACATTTTTGCCAAAAGAGCTCTAAAATTTTGAGAATATCCTCAGAAATTTTCCATCTAATTCTATGCTTTGTGCTCTGAGTGACATCATGCTTTATTATTTATTTTACATTATAATTATAATTCCTAATTTCACAGTGTTACAATTTATTTTTTTACATGTTCGACCAAGATGTTGTTTTTGTCAGTTCAGCTGCTTTATTGACTGTTATACTACTGACTGAACAAATTAAGGTGTTTTTATATGTTTGACCAAGCTTGTAAAGCTTTTGCTGTGTTTAAGTGTGCTGTACTAGTGCAAAGTTGTCAAATAAATTTGTAATTCAGTATATGTCTGTGTTTATAAAAAAGACAGGTTTTAAATCGATTCAGCGCTGATATCGGTATCAGCCGATACTAAACCTCAGGTATCGGTATTGGAAATGAAAAAAGTGGATCTGTTCATCCCTATTGCTTTTACTTTGCACTCTGATCTGATGAACAGCACAAAATAAATGAATATCAAAAGCACAAAGAGCATTTCCAAATGTCTTTTGAATATCTGAGTCGCTTTAAAACTTGTTTTAAATCTCATTAGATCAGAGATGACAGATCCTTTTTGCTTACCAGATTGGACAAATGGAAAGCCAAGGGTTATAAAGTCGTGAGAGGACATTCTTCATGACATATGAAATGAGACAAGCATGATGGCGAGTGAAATTGAAAGAAAGGTCACAGAGGTCAGCAGTGTCCAATTTAATGTATATAACTGTCTATCATAGCTTATGTGGTACTGAAAGAAGGTTTATGGATATTATTGTGTCCCTCGCAAAAGTGTTAATCCTCCGTGTAGTTGTCCACATTTTGTCACGCTACAACCCTAGTCTTCAGTATACAGTATCTTGTTGGGATTTTATGTTGATAAACCAACACAATGTTGTGAATCATTGATTAAGATGATATAAAGTGATAGAAGGTTTTATAATTTCTTTTACAGAAGAAAATCTGAAAAGCGTGACGTCCATTTGTAACAGTGGCTCATTTTAACAATGTCACAGATGTGAAGTTTGTCAAAATGTGTTCGTTTATTCTTCAAATTCATTTTTGTTTTGTCAAAACGTTGTTTCTCCTGATATTAAGGAACGTTGCTGCTCTTGACAGTTGGTGGTTACCGTAGCAACCGGTAACTGACAGCTCCTCCCCCCTTTTCTGTTGCCTAGGTAACTGTGGTATGTTTTAGGATTACCTGCTCTATTTTGTCTTAACATATATTTCAGACAAATTCATTCATATACATGGTTTTGTATGTAATTTTGCCATGTTTCGTGTACATATAGTGTGTTTTAGCTGTGTTTAATTCTATGTATTAACTGCTGTTAGCTGTTCATTCACCTCTGCAGCTTGTTTAGGGTTATTTATTATATTTTATTTAATGTATAAGGGCAGATGTTGCTGGACAGATGTTAACCACCACCTTGATTTTCTTTCTTGATAGAATAAATGCAGGGAACCTGAGTGTGTTTGTTAGAAAACATTAGAGAAGACAGCAGATATATCTCTGACTAAAATCAATTAGTTTATTCACTTAACAAATTTCATTATTAATTCACAAACATTCTCTTACTACTTACCAATAAGTGAAAAGGGAGCAGAAAGAAAAAAAAATCTTGTGTAAACCTGTCCCTTTCTTAAGTATGTTTTCATGGCCGTACGCATTAAATTACCAATACGAGTTGTAAACAATATATTATTCTCCACATTTCTAACTATTAACATTACTATTAACTCCTCATGCAAATTGTTCCATAGTTTTTACTCCATGCACCAAAATGCATAATTGTTTGTACAAACAGTTTTACTTTGGAAATCGTATTTCCCTCTGTTATTTCTATCACAGTTCTTTGTAAGGACAAAGAACGTTTGGCAATAATCTTTTCCACTTTTAAGCATAACTAATAGCATTTTAAAATTAACCAAGTCTCTTAAGATTCAAGATATTTGACTGAATCAACAATTTGCTTTCATTCACTTTATATAAAAGTCACATAGCTTTATTTTGTGTCCCAAACAGAGGGTTAGTGTTGGTTTAAGATGTGTTGCGCTGCGCCATTCAGCGTACTGGAGCAGGGAAAGCAAAGACCACAAGAAACAAGAACAAACCCCAACAAGATGTTTATAGAACCACAAAACAGAAAATCAAAAATAACACAACCTCTATGAACCCTGTTTCTCTGTGTAGAGTGGCTAAACATTTAGCTTTTTACTTGAATGAATTACATTCAGATTTGTGGAGTCATCCTGTATGTTTTTGTTGCCTAGTAAGAAAAATAAGATTGGAAAAGTGTGTAGCCGATGAATGGTGCTTTGTGATGGCCGTCCTGTGATTCAGCAGCATCTCTTGGCTCTGCACACCTGAGGAATCTGACACCCAGGTGACAGTCTGGGAAGGAAATGTCAGTGCTGAAAGAGCAGCCGGAGATCAGAGGTCCTGCTGTCACAGTGACCTAGATTGACTCCACAGGCAGCAGAATAACATCATTTATAAAAGGAATTTCTCCCTCACAGGACACAAAGAGAAACTTTCTGTTTAAAACTTGTGTGAACTAACAAAACAGGTTGTAAGGTTGACATAAAGAGTAAAGAAATCTGTGTTTAGATTATACTTTTTGTAACAATCTTCTGGTTATTCCTGAAATCCTCAGTTGTGACTTCAAGAAGATGAACAGATTGATGTACTTTCAGGTACTTTACTGGATAATGAAGAGGTGAAAGTTGTCCTGGTTCTGCTTTTAATCAAAGATTTCAGACTCCAGAGTCACAATGGCTCTTTAAAACTTTAGCTACAAAAATAACTATAAATACACTGACAAAAGCATGTTTTAGTAGTTTTTCATGGAATAATTGCATTAAACTTCTACAACAGAATGACATAAAAATTTATATATTCTTTAAATCTATTTTTCTTGTCAAAGTGTGGAAACAATGTGACTTTTCTAGTTACCGTATATCAGTAATATAGATAAAATTGTGGTTATTAGAAAATTACAACAAATTTAGACAGTAAAGCAGTTTTTTGTAAACTTCATTTAATATTTGTGTATCTAAATGAGTTTTATTTAGATGGACTGAGAGCAAAAATTGGTGTTTGTGTTGTTGTTAGATCTTTGACCCATAGGTGTAGTTGTGAAGTTTTGAGTTTCTGTTGGCTTTTTTAATTCTGAGGCAATAGTTCTCTGAGCTATGCTTGCAATCAATGAAGTGGTGTACTTACGATTAATTGTCCATTAATGGTTTATTAGACTAAAATTAGTTCCAGTTGATTAATTACAATCCTTTGGTCCTTTAGATCTTCTCTTACTGTTGTGGTTCCAAATTGTTCCAGTTTGGCCGCCGTCCAGCAGAGGGCGCTGCTGGTCATCCCAGATCTGATAGTAGAAGTTTTCTTTTCCTATTTTTAAATTTAAAAATAAATTTATGTCATCTGAGCTTCATGAAATACTTATTTCTTATATGTATACATATATTATTTCTTTATACTTTTTATTATTAACTATTACTTAAGGTGTGTGCTCTAAAAGGTAAAATGCTTAAAAATGGCTTTTCACTCAAGGTTTTTATTGTTGTTTATTGAGACTATATTCAATAAATTATATTAAAAAACTAACTTAATTTCAGTAACTCAATTTACACCCAGAATTATGCTTTCATCCTTTATTTCAGTAAATTATGATTATTTTCCGTTAATTGCCAATGTAAACACAACATTTACGGTTAGATTATATCAGACCAATAAAAATAATACAGAATGCAGAAATCTGGCTCAATCATGAGTATGTTTATTACGTACTTAAATGTTATTTTCAAAAGCAACTTCCAAGCACAACATTGGTCTGGAAAACTGAAGCTATCAGAAAAAATTTAAGATCTAAAGAAGTTTGTTTTATCATTTTAACCACAATAAATTACAGTCATATACAAATATGTGCTTGCAGCTGACTAAATTTGCCCACAGTTAAACATGCAGGCGGACGATGGCTCAGAGCTGCATGAGGGCTAAAGTTACATTTTCCAGCAGCTTTTAAACATCCAGCCTATAATCAGACTCTGTCATTACACTGAAGCTGCAGCTTAGATCATGTGCCGAGTCCAGAGCAGCACATGAATTTAGTTAGAAACTGTCTTCAGATGTTCTGGAAGTCCTGGGGTTTTAAATCAGTGTTTTAAACGCGCAGTGTCCACCACTTCATCAGTTTACTTTTGACGTAGTCTCACGCTCAATAAGCAGTTTCTGCTTGTAAATTCAGCTGTTTTACATGCAATCATCGCTGCCAGGTGGGACTCATTAATGCTTGCGGTGGAGGAGCAAATATGACTCAGCTAAACAGCAGCAGAGCCTCCAGTTTACTCTTTATGCATCTTTGATTCTGCTTGAGTCATGCAAGCGGTTTCCTTTAACTGGATTACCAGAACTGCTGTCAAGTCACCACAAGACAAAAATTATAAGATGGACAACTTGAGGCTAAAATCAGCACTTTCCGTGAGCAAATGGAAAAAAAGAATAAGATAAATGAAGTAATGCATCAGTTCCACTTCACCACTACACCTCACCTAGCTGCAGACTCAAAGCCGTACAATGACAGTAGAGACGACAGGCCTCAGACTAATTTTTCCTCCCATGAAGTTGAAAACCTCAAAGAAAAAAAAAAAAAAAAAAAACATGTTTCCGCTGACTGGCAGCTTTTATTCCCTCCTGGAGGCAAACGGGTTCAGGAGGGGCGAGTCTGGGAAAATCTGCAGCACTCATCCCACCACCGGCCAAACCGACGACTCACCACGCTTTCTGCATCGCACTGACCAGAAATTATGGTATAGGGATCCACTGTGAAATCTCGGCGCAAATGTACGATCTCCAACACGTCAGCTCCTTCTGTCGATGAATGAAGCTTTAGTTGCTTCACCAGCTGAGGAGCTGGCATGGAAGCTGCTTGGTTTCACGGTAAATCAATACAATGTGGTTGACCAGATGGAAAAAGAAACCTTCACATGAAGCACGCTCCTTTTATACAAACCTGTAGATCACATTAAAGTCACTGGTTATTTTATCCATACATAAAAAGCTGGATATTTATGGGTAAAAGTGAAAATGTTGGCTTATTTATGACCGTGTGGCCAAAATGTTTTAATTCCAGAAGTTTGAATGGATGAGTGTTTTATTAAAAACAGCAACGAGAAAATAAAGAAGCAATGCTTCCTGCAAATTTTGATTATAACCCTTGTTTGTGCCATCATGTTATTTTCCAATCAGAATTAAGATTTCCAAGTTATAGTTTGGATTTCCCATAAAGTCATCTGTCTAAAGTATTAACAACCCTTTCCAACTTTTATTATGTTACAACCACAAACCTCTACATATTTACTTCAAATTCTATGTGATAGCCCGACAAAAAGTAATACAAATTGTGAAGTGGAATATAAATGACAAAAATGGCAAATCAATTCTGAAAGGTCAGACATATTTGGTCCCTTTTACTAATTAGATTCCTGTTATATCAGCTACTGTCACACAGAAAAACATGTCTATGAATAAGTGTGATTCTAAACAAACACATTAAACAGCATAAACACAATAACACATGGTGATGGCAGCATCATGGAGTGGGGGTGAAGGTCAGAGGTTATAAGTTGAAGGTTGGAGCTAAATACAAGACAATCAGGGAAGAAAACCTGTTTGCGAATGCGATAGTTGAGACGACACTTCAAAAACACAAAATCTTAAGCATTTTTGGTCTAGTTTCTAGTGCAAATATCTTAGTATACTAAAAATAAAACAAAACTACCTTACAAGTAGTTTAACTATAAATAACTAGCTGAAAAGTTATCTCTAACTTTTCAGATAGAAATAAAACCTTGCTTTAAGTCAATAATTCATTAATATTGATTTTAAAAAGTACTAGATCCACTTCCAGATTATGTCATTTACAATAATACATTTTTACCTTGTTATAAGTGAAATTTTCTGCTTGTGAACTAAAACATTTTCATCAATATTAAGGAATTATTGACTTACAATAAGCTCCTGTATAGCTGAAAAGTTACATGCAAGTTTCTTTTGTCTTACTTCTTGAAATAATCTTGCCAAAAATACTTGGTAAGATTTTGCATTTTTGCAGAGAACGTTGGAAGCTCACTTTCTCCAAAACTATAACTTAAATTAAAAGTATTTTATGTGTTAAAATGGCTTAGACCTGAATTTATTAGTGAATTTCTGGGAAGACTTGACAATCTGACTGAATTCATTTAATTTTGAAAATAATCTAAAAATGATTAAATCAAGTGGAAAAATATAAAAAAATAAATAAATACTGATAGTTTGTAAGTAGATATTATTTTGTTTTGGCCTATTAGAAAATATCTCAATGAAAAATATTAAACGTTGTGGTTATTATGTGACAAATTGTAAAGTTTTTTGTAGAGGAGGTGTGTATTGGCTCTTAATAAAATATAAAAATACAAAATACAAAAAATTAATCATTGTTTTAAAATATTAAAAGTGAAAAATAAATGCTAGTTTTACACAAATAGTGCAAGCAATATTTTTGTGATCTAACGTTTTGGTCTTTAGGTTACAAACTGTTTTTGTTTTGGGTTTTTTATGTTTTATTAAAAAGGTATATAATTAGATTTTTTTACTTTAACACCAAATAATCAAAATAATAATAATAATGATTTTTGTGGCTCTAAGCTAAATTTGTGTATGAAAGGCAACAAATGGCTCTCAGGGTTTCAAAATGTTTTAAAATTACCAGGTTTAGGGGTGTGAATACTTTTTCAAGACACTTTAAATTTTATTGGTAAATTGGAAGTTTTTTCCACCAACTTCAAAAATGAACATGTCTACAGCCATATTGGATTTTCTAGGTGGCTCCAGAAGAAATGGAGCCTTCTTCCTCAATCCACCATATAGTAATTTCAGAAAATTACTTCAGCTCGTTTTGCTGTTACCTGCATTTGGTCAAAACATTTAAAATGGGAAGCATGCCAGAGGCAAAAAAAGGTAAAGCAGTTTAGACAAGCATCTGTGATTATTTTGACTAAATAAAAAGGAACAGTAATTATCCTGTAATAAATGCAACTCGAGGTGTTTTTCCCTCTTGTAGCCTGATTTAGTTTCTAAACTATTTTAGTTAAGTTAATTTTCCACAGCTGGTAATAAATTTGTAGATTAAGTCATTCTTGCAAAGGTAACACATATCAGGTGCTGCCAGAGAGAAAGAGTCATATGAGGTGAGTGAGGACTTTGTTGAAACTATCCAGGCTGTGTAGTCTTCTCCTTCCAGACCGTTTCCACGTCTCCCTCAGGTTTCCCAGACATTTTGGAAAGACAGACTCATTTGTCTGACAGCTTTAGGTTTTAGAGAGCTGTGTGCGGATCTGTCTGGGCATTGGTTTAAAAAAAAAAAAGAAGAAGAAAACATAAGCCCATTTTCTGCCTTATGACTGATCCAGAACAGGCGGCACCCATTTCCGTTCCTGAAGCTGCCAATAGTACTAATAACCTCGTTTTTCAGACAGACTGAATGAAGCCTGAAATAAAGTTATTACTGTTCTGTTAGTCCTGGCTATAAGATAATTCTACTCCTCACTGCCATCTGCTATTTGGAGGACCAAAACTGACATAATAAAAAATAAAAGCATAAATATTTTGGTCCTCCATATTGCTAGAAGATACACAATGGCACAATTTAAAAACTACACACAGAATGTGGTTGGTCAAAGCGATCCACTTCTCAACATCATATATTTTCCATCCATCCATCCATCCATTTTCTTCTGCTTTATCCGGGGTCGGGTCGCGGGGGTGGCAGCTTAAGAAGGGAGGCCCTGACTTCCCTCTCCCCAGCCACTTCTTCCAGCTCCTCCAAGGCGTTCCCAGGCCAGCCGAGAAACAAAGTCCCTCCAGTGTGTCCTGGGTCTTCCCCCGGGCCTCCTCCCGGTGGGACATGAACGCCTCACCAGGGAGGCGTCCAGGAGGCATCCTGACCAGATGCCCGAGCCACCTCAACTGGCTCCTCTCGATGTGGAGGAGCAGTGGCTCTACTCTGAGTCGCTCCCGGATGACCGAGCTTCTCATCCTATCTCTAAGGGAGAGCTCAGCCACCCTACGGAGAAAACCCATTTCGGTCGCTTGTATCCACAATCTCGCTCTTTCGGTCATGACCCAAAGCTCATGACCATAGATGAGGGTGGGAATGTAGATCGACCGATAAATAGAGAACTTTGCTTTCTGGCTCAGCTCTCTCTTCACCACGATGGACCGGTACAGCGCCCGCTTCACGGCAGACGCTGCGCCAATCCGCCTGTCGATCTCCCGCTCCCTTCTTCCCTCAT
>CAEGAG010033721.1:0-17309 GCA_903067065.1 Brachyrhaphis terrabensis
TGGACGCACACAATAGAACGAAGTAATAAACAAAGTCTGCCTTGAGAGCCGCACCACTCAATACTCAGATCCATGAACGAGATGTAGCAATTATGAACGGGAAGCCACCCAGTGGCTGAAATAAATTACTACATTTAAAACACCTTAATAAAGTGTTTTAAAGTGTCTTTCTAAGGCACTTTAAAACATATATAAGGCGCACCGGATTATAGGGCGCACTGTCGGCTTTTGAGAATATTGAAGGCTTTTAGGTGCGCCTTATAGTGCGGAAAATGCAGTATTCTTTTGTGGCCCATTTTCTTTAATGGTACATTATTAACTGTTCTTTGGATGTTTGCTTGGAGATTAGAAACTCTCACTCACTTCTTGTGTTATCGAACTACCTGATTTAAACTGGTCAGCCTTGTGCCGTTGAAAGGGTGTAAATCTCTGACAAAGCTGCTTGTGTGACTATGTGAAGAAACCCAACCATCTTTTCCTTGTTGTGATAGTAAAAGGCAGCGGGGGACTGAGAGCCGGTTGGAGTTGATCCCAGACAGTTGTTTGACTGCTGTTCTCCGTGTCTGGCTTCTCTCCCGTCTTCTGCAGAAAAGCAACTTATGTCTCTGGTTGATTCCATGCAGGTTGGAAACTAAAATAGACCCAACAAAGAGAAAGCACCACTTTGGCTCTTTTTTAGAAGTACAAACTCCCCTATCCTCCTGACTACCAGGAAAAAAAATATTGCCCAATCACCATTTTTTTAAATTCCTCAATCTTTGTAAGGTACTTAGAATACTGAAAACATTTTTTTTGGAAAAAATGTTTTTATTTTTGAAATATCATGTGTCCACTAAAGTGGACATCGGAACGCCATACATTTGAAATTGGCAACCTTTTTGCCCAAAGAAAATATCCATATATCAACATAAAAATGAATTTCACAAAATGAATTTCACAAAACTGTCCATCATCACTAACATAAATATTAGTGTGAGTATCATAGCAATTCCTGTGCTACTGGACTGAGATGTGGACTGTCTTGCTTCATCTGACTCTGCATCTGCTTGCCCTATTTGAATTTCATCCTCAGAGCTCTCTGAATAAACTTCCTCTGCTTCTGCCTGAAACGTTGCATCTTCACCTTCTTAATCAGACAAGTCTGAGTCTCCATCAATAATCCATCCATCCATTTTCTTACACTCTTGTCCCTAGTGGGGTCGGGAGGTGATGGTGTCTATCTCCAGCTAATGTTCCGGGCGAGAGGCGGGGTCACCCTGGACAGGTCGCCAGTCTGTTGCAGGGCAACACAGAAACAGACAGGACAAACAACCACACACACTCACACCTAGGGAGAATTTAGAGAAACCAATTAACCTAACAGTCATGTTTTTGGACTGTGGGAGGAGCCAGAGTACCCAGAGAGAACCCATCATGCACAGGGAGAACATGCAAACTCCGTGAAGAAAGACCCCGGGCCGGGAATCGAACAACATAAGATAAATTGCTGTGAAAGCAAGAGCCAAACTTAGATCAGATGCTTCGCAACTAGAGTTAGAGCTTCGATCAGTACTCAGAGAATCAGCCCATATGGTATCGATGAATCTAGTTAAACAATGAATAACGACTGAACCAAACAAAAACGCTAGATATTGTTAGCCACGGCTATTCAGTTACACACTTGATGGACTGATCACCATTAGTGTGAATGACTCTATGAAAGCTAAACTGGATTTTTGCTGGTTTGAAACAAGCATGTGCATTAACATGTCAATGTGGAAAGACATCAGCAATGACTCTAAACAAGCAGCTGTTGCCACCCATTAATCTGGGAAAGGTTTTGAAGGCAGCCCATTTGAAGAAGTCGAAATCCCAGCAAAATCCTCTTTAATTTCAGATGGTCCAACTATTGTAGAGACAAATGTATAGACATCTGTTGCACAGCTCGGGTTTGGCGATAATTGGATCGTGCAAGAACTGAAGCAATGATGTACAATAGTGAAGAGAGGTCTAAAACATTTGCACAGAATGGGAGAGATTAATGAGGCAACACAAGCTTATTTGCAAGGCACCATCTATAAACAAGGTTGCTCTCAAGGCAATTTGCTAAAGCATGTCCTGCTGTAGAAAATTTCTAAAAGGAGCTTTTGCACACCTTGAATAATAATTCTGGTCTAAAGTGTACCCATTGCCCTCTCCTTTCTCTCTTGGATTCAGTGAGAGAGGAAGGAAAATATGCTGCCTTTTGGATTCTGTGTCCTTTGATTTCCTTACGGCAAGTTATGCCATGCTGTTGAGATGGAAAACTCCAGTTTTGCTCACACATAATCAATAGCTTTTAGATATAATCTATATTCTCAGTCTTGTAAGGATTTGTTGCTATAAATTTAATAAAATGCTATGCATTATGCAACTCTCAAACTCAGAGATGCACCTGCTACATTTTAATCTGACCCATGTCGGATGAGTTTTGTTATCTGCCGTTTCTCAGCGCAACACTGTGAGACATTCCAGTTGAACGGTGATTTGCACCAGCCAGAGCGAATATCTTGACTTTCTAGGATGTAAATGTGAAACTGTATCAAGAATCTGGTTTTGTGTGAGTAAATATCTCAAGAAGTCGCTGACTGCCCTTCTTGTGAGAATCTTTTTGACAAATCTCTCCTCTAAAGTGTGGTGGGGTTTTGCATTGGTGTGTTTTTGCAGAATAACAAACATACAGCACTTCAAATCAACAGAAACAAGCTTATTTCTCAAACAGATGAGCCACAGATCCAGTGTCGCATAATAAGACAAGCAGAGATTGATATCACTGAGATCTAAATTGGCTCCAGCCTGCCGTGCACAACCTGAAAAGAGCTGAAGATGGATTTCAAAAACTAAATCTCGTATTTCCAGGTGTGTCAGGTAAGAGAACTATTGATTAAGACTTCTTTAAAGCAACCCTATGTACCATCATGAAAATGATAAAACATGCCACAAAACAATTTTAAAAGATAAAATAAATGAGGATAAATAATACACTGATGGTTAAAAGTAGTAAAAATGTAAACACCATCAGTGTAATAAGAAATACCACCAAATAATTTAAAAGGGAAGTAAATGAGTAATAGAGTAAATAGAATCAATATTTAAAATAATTTATGTTAAACTTGACAAGATTATAAATTCTCAATCTGAAACTAGCTTTGGTTTTTATTCTTGTACATAAAAATCATGCTGAAGATTGTGAGTGTGAGTGATTCATAACCTTTTAGTTAAAATCACTGGTCTGATTTGGTGTTGGGTGAATGTGGCAACTGTTGTCTGCTTACTGTGAAATCGTGAATTGCCAAGATGGTTTAGAAGTTGATTATGGTTTCATTATGATTGAAAAGTCATTGAGGGACATTTTTTTAAAACCTGTCCTTCATCCGTGATGCCGCAGCAGGGCAGTCTCAACAGTTTAATAAGTAAAACTTGTTGTTCGGTTGGATGCCTGATCCTTGCTGTTCTCATGTTATCACTGGTTACCATACCCTATAGGGATCTCAACTAGGAATTGGCTTCAGCTGTGACCTTGGCAATTCCGCTCCAATTTTCAGCTGTTTAAAAATGAGACCAAACCCCTGAAGGCAGCGCGCAGCCCTGGAAATTAGCGTCTCAGAATCACTCTCATGAATGGCCATAAACATAACCTCCATCTGTACAAATAAGCTTCGCTGGGGGCCACAGTGGAGCGGCTATTAAAACGCAATCCCCAGAAGCTCAGATTAGCTTTTCACGCAGTCCGTCTGCCAAAATAAAACTCAGCAGTCCATATAGCAGAGGGCAGTAACTGCCATGAACCAGACAAGTCCCCTCAGTCTTTAACAGAGGCCTCTGAATGGAATCAGGAGACCGACAGGAGACTCAGGGGGAGCAATACGGACAGGAGTATCACAAGGCCTGCCTTGCTCAGACAGCAGCAATAATGCAGCCTTCCAAATCCCATTATCATTGTAATGGAACGGATGGTGTGGGAGGAGAGACGATGGATGTGTGGGAGAGCGAGAGAGATGAGGTGGAAGGGTGCTCCCATTCTCAGTCGCCCCCGTTTTGTCTTAAAGAAAAAAATGCGCACACACACGTATATAGTCCTCTATTTTACCAGCAGTGTAACAGAAAGCTCACAGATGACACCCATGAGTCATATAAATGCCTCTCTAAAGGAGAAAAATGCAGGGAGATGTGGGGATTTAAACCAGAATCATTTTTCAGGATTTAACCAGGGACACATCAGCAAAAATATCTGGTTATATAGAAGGTTCACGGAAACACAAGTAATTTCATGTCAGTTCAGCCAGTTCTATCTTGGTCATCTTGAACGTAGCTTGAGCATTTTCAGACTTAACCCACTATATATTTTGGTATTTCAGCTAAAAGTAACCTGATTTGGTCCCAGAATTACATGTTTGCTGTCATAAACATTGTTGAACCATTCATATTTTATGAAATTCATATTTATCAAACCTGGAATCTCATCCTACTAAGTTAATTTAGTACAAAGATGAGATTCCTTAAGAAAACACCTGACATGTTTAACAAAGTCTTTTGGCAAATTGCTGACTTCCATCCATCCATCCATTTTCTAACACCCTTGTTCCTATTGGGGTCAGGAGGGGTGCTGGTGCCTATCTTCAGCTAACGTTCCGGGCGAGAGGCGAGGTACAGCCTGGACAGGTCACCAGTCTGTCGCAGGGCAACACAGAAACAGACAGGACAAACAACCACACACACACTCACACCTAGGGAGAATTTAGAGAAACCAATTAACCTAACAGTCATGTTTTTGGACTGTGGGAGGAGCCAGAGTACCCAGAGAGAACCCATCATGCACAGGGAGAACATGCAAACTCCGTGAAGAAAGACCCCGGGCCGGGAATCGAACCTAGGATCTTCTTGCTGCAAGACCACAAATTGCCGTCTTGATTTTTACAATTCATTTTAATTTTTTTTTTTTCAGCATAGAATGATTATACAACACACAACTGAAGTTAATTTCAAAATCCCAAACCTGTGCATGAGTTTCAGACTTATTGTGGATTATCTCTCATAGACACGGTCAAACTTTAACATGGACTCCAATTTTTTGAAAAGGTACAGCTGAACATATCTTGATCTGTCAATGCTATTGTTAGTTTCTGGCTATTGATCCCAGATGACTAAAGCTGCTATACAGTTTCTTTGACAGCATAAAAACATTGCTTAGCAGTACTCTTTGGCTAAATTAATATTTCAAACAGTGAATGGAGGGACATCAGTGCTACTAACCACAGAAAAGATAGTTTTGCATCGCCTCAAAGAAACACCTGCTGCAGAGTCAGATGGATGTTTTAACTGCTGATATGATCAAATGAAGCACCTTCTGGAGATAATTGCTGTATGGTTAGATGGGAAAAGGTTGCATTGCTTGGTGAAGGTTATATCATGCTGAGGATCCGTCTCACTCATTGCACAAACTGAATAGAGCACAGAAATATCTCCAACTTCACATCAAATCAACAACTAGATGGTTAAGACATGAGTAGAGTTAGACGTTCTAGCAGGGTAATGGATCCAAATATTATTGACACTGGCAAAACATTCAGTTTTTATAATGACCTGATCTTAACTGTATTGAAAATTCGTGGACGGTACCAAAAGATAGCTGCTGCAGAGGAACTCGCAAATGAGCCGGATTAGGGGAATTAGTATTAGTATTGCCTAGGTGAATTCTAACTTCTTTTCATGGTTTTGTTGTGCAACACATTTCCAAGCCAAATCTTTATAAAAGAACTAAACTGCTGAAATGCCCAATAGTTAACAAAGGATACAAATACACTCCATATTGAGAATGTGTCTTTTTCTCTCTGGGTAGCACTAGACAACAGTTCCTCATGTATCTGTAAGCAAATATGCATCTGAAAGACCAAGGTAAGGCTTTCTTTTTACTGTCTGCAGAATAAAAATGAAAGTCATTGTCAGAGGCCAGTGGGGGAAAAAAAAAAAAAGGAAACCGAGAAACTCTTTCTTTGCAGCTGATTGCAGCCAGTTATGAACAAATTGTTTTCAACAAAATCGATTCTGCTTTGTGCTGAAAATCATAATGGTAATGGCAACACCTCATTTCACCGTGATAACAGTAGAGATGCTGACTCAGTATTTACTCTTCAGACTTTCTTTCTCTCAGTTGAAACACACTGGTGCCCTGTGGCTCTCTCTATATATGCGTATACTGTGTATACACATACATCACATCTGAACAAGAAGAACATTGGACTTTGGACGTGGGTCCAAAGGCTACAAAGCTTCAGAATGTACCTCTGCAGAATGCGCTGCAGAATGTGGATTCTGCAGCGCATTTTCAGTGATAAGATGTGTTATCAGGAAATCGGAATGTTGAGACAAATAGGTTTTGCAAAAAGGGCAAGAACATGGACAGAGGTAAAGTTCAGTGTTGAGCAGTGTTACCTCCCACAAAAGTATAAATAAGTATAAATAAGACCAGACTTGGTGAAGCGTTGGCTGGAAAAAGATTAATGGCTTTTATTTGACAAAGGACACAAACGTGAAAGAGAAAGGATTTAAAATTCTTGGAAACCATCTAATAAGAATAGAAAGAAGGAGGATTTTCAACAAGTTAAGAATAGTGTAATACAGTATTAAATATATTAGGTAAAGTTTAGATATAATGAAAAAATAAGAATATGCTATCACAGTTTAGATTGCACATAACTAGAAGATTAAGATGATATGATGACTACAGTTTCGCCCCTTGAACTTTTCTACATTATCACATCAAAACTACAAACTAAAGTGAATTTTGTTGAGTTTTTAACCAAAGTTATAAACCAACACAAAGTAGCAGACAATTACGAGGAAGTAAAATTACACATGGTTTTGCAAGTAAATATATTATTTGCATTTTTATTCTGCTACTTTTTAGCCTCTCGCCATTTAAAAGAAAAATGTACAACTAATTGTTTTAAGAACTCACCTCATTAATTAATTACACAACATGGTGTAATTGAATCTGGTGTAATGGTGCAGCTGCTTTGTGAAGGTCTTAGAGTTTTTTTTAGTGGAGAGAAAACTCAATGAACATCAAAGGATGAAGCAGAAAAGTTAGAGATGAAATGCTGGGGAAAAACTTAACAAGTTTAACGCAACAAATAGTGGAATGGCGATGGTCTTATTGGGTAGAGCAAAAAGGTTTTCTAAGGTAAGAAAAGGGTGAGTTAGGGTTAGAGTTAGGGTTCACTCTGAGCCTTGTGTTGCGGGAAAATTGGAGGGAAGATCTGTGAGGCAGAAGCTCGGCTGGGCTCTGACTGCTTCAGTGGAGGAGCTTGTTGGAACCAGACAACGCTTTGTATGAGCAAACGTTTAGGAACTACAAATGACTGCCACAAAAGACTCAAAGCAACACTCGAGGCATTTTTGATGAGGAAGTAAAATGTCATAAAATACCAAAAAATCAATTTTACATTACAACCCTCCCTGGCCCCTTTAATATGATGCTATGCAGACACCGAAAAGAAGTTACTCACCTTACCATGACAAATGCTTGGAGCAATACCAATTAACAGTCTGACCTACTTTTCAAATTATATGCAATATTGTTTAACAACTTGGGGGCACTCAAATCCTGCATAGCTCACTTTATCCTATGTAAACCCTAAGAATGAGGCAACGTCACTGCAAAGGTAGCAAACTGGACAGTGTGGCAGTGAAACACTGTTAATTCAGCAGACTACATCACAATGCAGACGAAACAGAAAATGTTACAATATGCACTTTAATTCTTGACATTTTGACCTAGATACAAAAGATATTTCAAAATGCATGTGAGATTTACGGTTTTAACAGCAGCTTCAACATAATTGTTCAAAACGCATATATTAATCACAACTTTTACTTTTGCAGTTGAACAAACAGACAAACATTTAAGGATGTGTATCACAGCTACATAAAAGTTGTTTGCATAAGACACCCACACATATAAAATGCACAATTTCAAAACTAATGCTTCATGAACCTAAAAGAAGGTTTGTTTGATGTGTTGTGTGGGCAAACACGGCAGGAAAAGAAACAGTGTAGGAGCAAAGCGAGGGGAAAAAAACAGGTGGTGTTAAAAGATTGAGCAGAAAGAAATTAAACACTGACCCAGACAGCAGGAAGGGCAATTCCAAGTGGGTGAGACAAAGGTGGGAGACACAACAGTGATGAATTGGAGAATCCAGATACCAAAAGAGTCCATCTTTTCCACTAAAGGTCTCTGTAGAGACTCTCAGAGGAAACAACAGCCTACTTTCTCCTGGATGCAAAGAATCATCATGCCAGCTGGCTGACTGCTTTCATTATCTGTAAAGTGTAGCCTTTGGAACAAAAGACTTGTGATGTAGAGAAATCTAACTTTATTTTGTGGTATTATCCAGTTTCATTTAGAGCTATTCATGCACTGCAAGAGACAAAGGTGACACCACTACAGAAATGAAGATTAAGTATTAACAAATGCTTCTCTGTGACTTCATGATTAACTTCCACATGGGGTTTTTTATCAGCAGGAATCCAACTGTGAAGCTCACTTACTCCCCTCTCTTTGCTCTGTCAGGTTCTAACAACAAGAGCATCTGATAAAAACATCTCTGTGTGACTGTCATAAAAATGGATTCCCAATCCTTTCTGACTGGGGAGGAATCTATAAATCCTTCTACTTCCAAAAGCTTTGCCTCCTTTAAACTTTTTTTTGTTGCAAACTGGTCAGAATTTCAAGAAAGGGGACCTACATATATAACAATAAAGACTCAAAGTCAAGTGCACCTCTCATCATTTTGCTAAGGTTACAATAAGCTATTGAAATAATCAATAAGGTTGACTACACAATTAATGCAATGGTTTGTGGCATCTTCATACAGAACCACAGGTTGAGTGTAACTCCATTTTATCTCAGTATACATAACACACACTGCAGAAAGCAGAGTTCTCCTTCCCTAATAGCACTGCTGCAATGAGCCTACGCATTAGAGATGGGAACTGGAGACTGCAAATTAAATTCAAGCTGTAGTTAAGTCGGAAAAAGAGACTTCCAACTTGACTTGGACTCCTACTCTAAAGACTTTCCATTCATCTTTAACTGTAGATTTGTGTCTTGGGTCTGATTAACAAGTCAGCTGGTGCTTCAGTACATGTTAATGTTCCTCTCTGAGATACTATGATGTATACAAACTATTGGTTGTCATTGTAACATTGCGCAGAGGATGCACGGGGTTCTCCGTAATGTTTCCCAAGAGTAAGAACCTGTAAGTCGATATAACAGCAGAGTCCTAGTTCCTTTTTTAAATGCTATCATCAAGCAAACATTTACAGAAGGTCAGACACAGGCCCCAGCTCTGGCAGAAGTGAATATGTGCTGTTGTTAAAAGTTCATTTGATTTATTAACCAGGGACCTCAGCATGACTTGGGCTGTTAGTGGTTTCTAATGAACTGTTCATGTTTGTAGCATCATAACTGTGACCCCATGGACGTCTTTCAAGTCGAGCTCTGTGTTAAATGACTCGGAGTCATTTTAAAATAAAGCCTTTTATTATTTGATTATCGATAAAGGTAGTAGAAAAACTTTAAAATAAAATTAATTCCTCTTTATTTATTTATTTTTTTGAGGAATTTAATATGGATGAGTATTAACATTTTATTTTTACTAGTTTTCTTTGCAATAAATGTTTCAGATATGGTTAAATATTAAATCCCCCCTGATGTTACAAGGACGCATGGGTAATGCATGAAGGGATAAGATATTTTACCTTAATTTTAAAAATCACTAGTTATATTTTGAGTGTTCTGAAAAAGCATTAAATATACATATTTTAGATTAGGCTTAAAGATAATTGTCATCCAGAGTCTATGGAAATTTGATTAGACCTCATGGTATACATCAGATGTCAAAAATTTTTTAATTCCCATTCCTATTAAATTAATACTCAACTTGGACTTGTGAAGATGTCTGACATGCAGCTGAGTTGTGTAGAAAGGCAAAATCATACCAGGACTTAAAGTTTACAAGTCAGAATTGGCAGTTGAATCTAAGTTTTAGATGTCCATTTTTATTTGTAGTTAGCTAGATATTTCCTCACTCTATTGTTCTTTTAAAGTTTAGCTGTGCACCCAAAGGTTATTTATCAAGAGGAAGTAGTATTTTTTTTTTAAATAAAGCACATTTCAGGTTTAAGAACTGTGGTGAAGGCAATGTATTGCACATTTTAACTGGAGGAATGTTAATATTCAAAACATGTAGGTCAAGCCTGAACCTGCATGTGCTATAAAAGAATCGTAACTTGGTCTTTCATATCAAAGGGTATAATAATGGCTGACAGTGTTAGTGACACCTACTGATAACACCTTTTGTTACTTTTGCTGATTGTTTTTTTCTCATGCAAAGAGGAAAAAACATTTATTCAGAAAAATAAAATGCCAAACATACTTCTAATAGAATCAGAAACACCAGCAGATGGCAGAATCTATGCAAGAAAATATTCAAACACACACTTCAACTAGCTCTCCTATACCTGAGAGGAACTATTTTATATGTAAGATGTTATATGTAAGAAAATGAACAGTATATGGTGGACGTTTAGTGGCCAATGGGGGTTGAGAGAGTGTGAATGAACCCGGTCAACAAGAATCTTAAGTTTGCCTGAAACAGAATCCATTTATGCTTTAGCAGGAAGTCACAGAATAATGAAGCAGCATTTTAATTTATTTTCTGGTCTGTGCAAATGATCAGTGGACATATAAAGGTCAGAGAGACAAAAATGCTTTTGGTTGTATTGATAAAGGGGCAAATGGAGGAAGAGTTGATGAGGGAAGGTGAGACAAGGCCCAGAGGAAAGATACTTGCTTGCTTTGGGATGAAGGAATGTCAGTTTCTGTCCAGCTTGATATTCAGATAAATCTAAGGAGATTAAGTTGAACAACAGAGCTCAATAATGTAAGGCTGATAGACTTCTCCCAGATTTTAAGTCAGTGATTGAGATTCAGAACAGTACGCTGAATAAATCTCATATAGTTCCTTATAATTACTCTTCTCATGTTGCTGCAGGTTCCACAGGAAAGCTGATTTCTAATAGACTGAAAAACGGCTCTGTATGCAATCAAAGTTTTATTTCTGACATTTTTAGGTGATCTTTGATTTGCTCTACTAAAAGACCTTGAAAGAAATGTTACTGATTTTTCTGCTTTTAAACTTGCTGATCTTTAAGAAAGCGCTAACCCTGATCTTTCAATTTTCCAGTTCTGTATTTAGCTTCCAGCTCATCTGTGTGACATTTTAGGAGAAGAGGCATGATGAGGTACTGATGAGCCAATCACAGGCTTACTTTATATTATGTGTAAGACTTCTAATGTTTCACAACCAATGGTAAATGTTCATTTTTTATGCTTTATTATTTGTTTTATAAACTGTATTCTTTTGATCACAGACAAAACATGTTGGACTATTAGTGTGGATAATCATTTCCATTTGATTGGATGAAAAGACAGGTTCACATTTTAGTGTACAGCCTCTTACTAAGAAAAATGTTGATAGTCAAAATACACCTATAATTCTAAAAAACTGCTGACAGATTTAAGTTTATAGTTATTTGCATCTAAATAACACATTTATTTTTGGTTTGGAAAGTCAACCACTGTCTTTCAAAAGATAATAAAACAATGTAAAAGTAGCATTATAAAGGAAAGGAAAAAGGAGGGATTTGGTTTTAGTTTTTCATAGAAATATCACATGTCAAATACTCTCGATAATCCTTTAAAAAAAAATGTAGGTAGTACAGCAACCAAGCTTCTTAACATTGCTAATCTTTTTTTTTTTTTTTCTTCTTTTTTTCGTGTACCAAATCTGGAAGCAGGTCTCCTTGCTGAAGCTGCTGTGACTAAACTGGAAAAGTCAGTAGGAAATACCAAATAAACCTGGAATAGCACAATTTCCTTGTTTTACTTACAAAGTCTAACTGATAAAATAGGCTCATGTAATGCTAAAGATCAACGAATAGTATTTAACTCAAAACAATACGTGTTAGAATGAACTTCCCAACTTTCACTGATCATAGCGTAGACTCTAGTATTCACGCTACACCTATAAATAACAAACACTTTGAAAGAAAGGTCTGCTTCTCATTGACTCAAATGCAATTAGAGAGCCTGCATTGGAAAACACTTTATTGAAGGTATGTAATTAATTGCAAACTCCATATTGCCTATATATTACATGCACAAGCAAGCATCATAATGAGGCTATATTTGCTTCCGCATCATGGAGATTAATAAGCAGCCCAACCAATATGCTGCTACCCACAGCGTCACAAATAAAGTGTGGCTCCCGTTTGCACAGATATCTTGTCGAAAGCAGCTCAAAACAGTGAAGAGCGAAATATCCATCAGCATGGAACAGTGGACAAAAGGGTCATAACCAAGGACATATCAAGCAGCGCGTGAAATTGCATGAGTTCATATAAAAATGTCTACTGGGGAGAAGACAGGTTTAAAGTAACTATGCTCTATTTTACCAGGCAGTAAATGAAGCATTAGTGTTGACACCTGATTTGGCAGAACGTTCGTCTGCTTCTGTAAGTGTTACATTACTGCAAAAGCATCTTTATGGTTATAGAAAATAAGTTTAGCCTTGCATGTCCTTGAACGTGGCTTATTTTTTAAAGGCTGTTCTCTAAATCTAATAAATGAATCCCCAACTCAAACTAGGGAGAAGAACTCGAAGCTAACTAAAAGTCTTCCATTCCCTGCCTCCAAAAAAACAAAAACAAAAACAAAAAAACATCTATAGTCTTGAGCCAGTCCATTTTGAGAGGCTGTCTATTGATCACTGCGGCCTTTGTCGACTGTGCAGCAGATGCAATCAGATCTGATGTAATAGGCCCATGCACTTAATTGGGCTCGGCCTTAGCGTTCCTGTCTATTGACTGAAATCTCTGCACTGAACCTCTAATCAAGAAGTGGCATCGACCAGGCTATCACTTCCTGCCAATTTCATAAGAGGGGATTTTTTAAAAAGAATCCGGCCATCTTAAGGAGGAGCTTTATGGTGCTGAAAAGGCCGTCCTATTCGTTGGGTTATATTTACTGCAGTGTAGTGAAATCCCTTAAATTCAACTTGCTAGTTCTGATCTTCAAAGACCTATGGTGTAATGATACACTACTTTCAGAAACTATTAGAGAAAAGCAGTACAATCAGAGCACTTCATAACACAAACGAGTTGCTGTAAGTTAGGGTGAAATGGCTGATAATGTTATACCCATTCACCTCAGTATGTGTGTCTGATAATCTATATTGGACATTGCTGTATTAATGAGAATCATCAGTTGGTTTGATCGAAAACAGAATTACAATATTTTCCAGTGAATTACAATTTCTATCCTTGCTGATATTCTTGAATAAAAAATAATAGATGTCAATATTTTGACATCTGTTTTGTTTAAGATGTCAATCCAGAAGACATTTCAAGCTCAACAGTCTCAACAGGTGAGTATGTTGATCTGGGTTTAGGCATCAGGGTTAGATTCTGATGCTAAACCTATGACCTTCCTGGGTAATTGTGTAAGACTGACACTAGCAAATGAATTTTTACCTGAACTGAATGTTGCCAGAAGAGTCCTAGTTTAATTTAAAGCTGCGGTAGCCTTAAAAATATTCACTTTTATGAAGCCTAATTGAGAAGGTTGGACAAATTCACATTTGTTGTTCGACAATATCCTGGAAGAAGCTTTGTGAGGATCAACAATGTGAGCAACATTTTTGTTAGAGAAAATACTCCTGATTTAGTGCTTCCATGTTTAGCCTTATATTGTTCCTGAACAGAACCATTATTTTAGTTATTGCTACTTTTGCCTCTTTGCTTTGTTTTTTCAATGAATTTTTACACTTAGATCTTTTAGTGTTATTGGTCCTGTTCTCATTTCAGACATGGGGTTAGGAGATCTGGACTGCAACACTAATTTGTGCCATCTCTTTGTGTGCTTTCTTTCTCCTTACATTTGGCTTTGCTTCTGCCTTTACCTGTATTTCTCTCCCAGATGGCGGCATTGACTGATTTATTGCTTCCATTGATAATGTGTACTCTGTTTCTTATCTTCCCATAGAAAGTAACCCTGGTTCAGTGCATCTGGATTTAACTGTCTCCTTTCTTGAAAGAGTATTGACAAATTTCCTCTCTTATAGAATGCACCTTGAGCTCATGTTTTTTTTGTTTCTAGTCTTTTAACTTACTGCCAGTTGAGGCAGAAGGCTCCGGTTTTAAAAAAATCATTGCTTTCCATAATATAAATTGGATTGAAATTGTATTTAAGGTTCCTATATAAAGGGTTTGTACTGGAATAAATGTATTTGATTTGAACTGAATTAGAAAGAAACTGGATCTGCTTGCCTTGTAAAATGCTTCGATATAATATTTGCTGTGTCTCCATAAAAATAAAATGATTTAAACTGCAGAAACACTTCAGCACTGAAACTTTATCAGTTTTGCTGAGGGCTATAGTAGCTTAAACTCTGTGATATAATAAAAAATATATATGTGATTATTGATCTAGCCCACTCCTTTGAGATCTAAGCTTAGAGGGTAACAGAATCAAAACTATTTGATGCTTTCCCATTTGCAGAGCTTTCATTGTCGCTGTTTTTAAACACTCTCTTGCATGGCTCATCCTCTGGGGAGACATCATAGTCCAGAGTTTACACATGAACAAGATTGCCTATCGTGCAGTGGCTAATGTTGTCCGACTCGGCCTTCCCTTAAAAAAAAAAAAAAAAAACGAATAGAGAAAACAATTATAGCAGCACTTACTTCTAGGTGGCTCTGTGCTGCAAAGATGCTTTTGATGAACAGCGAGTTTATTTATTTTTCATTATGTCAAGGCCTACAATATTTATGCAATCACTGCTCTGAGCTCTTTCAACTTAGAGAACATGAAAGCTTTCCATCCCTGTTTTTAAATCACGACAAAAATATCCACGATGTAGACAGAGTAAGCAAGATGTACGTCTATTTTAGCTCCACAGACCAACAAAAGAATATGTGCTGCAACTTTGTCAATAATTTACTGTCATTTGGGTCATAAATGACCTTCGCATTGAAAGATTTGAAGGACGTCCCATTTAAAGCTGGTCAGCAGCCAGATAATTCCTTTTTAACAGAGACTGAACTGATGCAACAAATGGTCTCTGTTACAGCTGTATTGCTTTTATCTTTCATCTGTTGCCCAATGTTTCTGCAAGACTCAGTTTTAAAAAATATCTCTGCAATTCACAAAATATATTTCTTGGTGTACTCTCTGCAGAGCAGGTTAGTCTCTGTGTGTTGATTAGAGTAATTTCTTTTCAAAAACCTGAATCCCATCAATGAATTTAGTTCCTACTCTTTCCATATGACATCTTTGAAAAAAAATTCACTCAAAACAGCTTATTTTTATTTTTTTAGCAAAATATTTATGTGAAGGCATAAATCTGCGTCCTCCTAAACAGAAGTGAAAACTCTGAGCGCCCAATTTAATGTAAGTGAAAAACTAGCTGAAGTCCAGAATAAATTCCACGCAGCAAAGAAAATGCAACAGAGTCAAACTATATTAATGTGAGGGACATCACTTTGAAGTTACCCTTGAACTGAAGAGTCTCTCTCAGCAAAGACCACTTTTACTCCTGTCAGATTAAATAAAAGGAGCACAAAAGGGACACAAAGAAGAATTGGTCAAGGAGGGGTTTCATTTTCTGAAAATTCAAGTTATATCTGTGATCTATTCTGTGACATAATTTGAGCCACATTAACTTTCTTGAGCTCTGCTAGAGTCTTGGTGTTGTTTCACAGCAGCTGTCTGATTGGTTTATTAAAACCATTTCTTAAATCCATGTTTAATTTAATGAAGCCACCCTACAGGAATTTGTGAATTTCTGCTAGATTCCTTTGCGTGAAGCAATGGGATTTAAGTTTCTTTGATATTTTTACAAACTTCAATGCTGCTGCGACAGCAAGAGGGTTTTGTGCCTTGCTTCATAAATTGCTAGTTTCCATGACAAGGGCTGTTTTTATTTCACTTTTAATAGTAGACTATTGTAAAGTGGGTCTGCCGGATATTTGTGGTACAAAGAAGTCAGGCTAAAGAGCTCGCTGAAACTTTTTCCACCTCTTTCACACAAGACATTTGACTAAAAAACAGATGTCATGGGGAAAATACAAAAGAAGAAATGAGCTTCCATCTAAATGTTGTTGAAGTTCTTTTCATTTAATTTTAGCGTCCAGTTTTCTTTAGTAGGCCCCTTTCAGGAGGAGACACCTTATCTTGGGAATATTTGCTCATTTCTCCTTCCAAAGTTCTCTACATTTATCAGATTAAACAAACATATCTACTCTACAGACTATTTTAAATGACCAATCATCTTTGTGTCAGATATACGTCTGGATTCGGGCCATATAATTAAAAAATTAAATTAATCTTCCTTTCCATAAAACATTTACAAATATTTGTGCCAAAGCTGGTTAGAGCAACTTATTTGTCATCCAACATTGACAAAAAACACAATTTCTTCTAAGCCCACAGCATGCTGCTGCCACCACCATGTTCGACTGCAGGCATGATGTTGTTTTGGTCGTGTGCAGATCATAACATAATAATCGACAAGATTTTGTGAGATTTTAGAAAGGACTAGATATTTTTATTTATTCTAGAGAAAATTATTTCCATCTTTCAGACATGGAATGTATAGAAAAAGGTTGTCAGATGAAAACAACAGACCTTGTCAGAAATTCCTCCAGCTTCTTCAGTGTTGCTCTTAGCATCTTGACAGCCTACCCTGCTAGTTTCCACCTCATCTTATCAATTTGTAAAGTCACCTCTTTATTTTTTATTTTTTTCCTTCAAGTACTCCAATTCAGTCCAATGAGTGTCTGCCCTCTGGGCTGCACCGGTGTAGTTGTTGGCACTTGCTTCTTGCTTTAGAAACTTCTTGAGTTCATATCCTCAATGAACTGTGTAACCGGGTGATAGTTAAAAACTGTTTTTATGAAGTGGTTTAAAATCCCACCCGTTTCAGACGCTTGAATGCATCATGCCCTGTCACTTCCGTTTCACTGTTTTGCCGGGCTCATTAGTGTATATAGTACGGTGGCCGACAGGTGCAAATGCGCAGCAAAAGAGAAAACATGCAAACAAAAAAGAAAACACCCCCGAATGAAATGCAGCAAACAAAAAAAGAGACGCAAACACCCCCGAATGAAATGCAGCAAACAAAAAAAGAGACGCAAACACCCCCGAATGAAATGCAGCAAACAAAAAA
>CAEGAG010033790.1:0-36305 GCA_903067065.1 Brachyrhaphis terrabensis
T
Organism: Brachyrhaphis terrabensis; assembly: GCA_903067065.1. Classification (NCBI taxonomy): domain Eukaryota; kingdom Metazoa; phylum Chordata; class Actinopteri; order Cyprinodontiformes; family Poeciliidae; genus Brachyrhaphis; species Brachyrhaphis terrabensis. Next base: position 2 of record CAEGAG010033790.1, read on the forward strand.
ATATATATATATATATATTGGGGGTTTGTCCAGGAATATTTAAATGTGCTTTGACATGATTAGCTGAGGAAGTAATTCTGCCATTTGATTAATTTACGGTGGACAAGTTGCAGGTGTGAGATCCGACTCCCCCAAGTCAACTTTATCAAATATACAGTTTTTTAAGCTGACTTGTCTAATTATGCTAATATGAGATGCTAATGCTATAAATCTGCTCTACAATCCCTATTTTAAAAAATAGCATAACAGTAAAATAATGATTTTGATAAGTACATCTATCCATCTGTGCTAAAAATATGTTTTGATTATTAATTATTTGTGTATGCTCTTCTGAATCTAGTTGTGAACCTGATTGCACAGTCTAACATAAGAGTTAAACATGATTTTTCCCACATTTTCATTAACGCTTGAAATTTCTACATTTGTTTCTAATTTACAAATGCAATTTGGCCAACACCAAACCTGAAAGTTATTAGAATTTTTGTGGGTTTATTAAACCCCCAATTGTTTGGCTTTATAGTCAAACAATTAAATTTTTTAGATATGATTATCCAAAAGAATTTTACAGCTTCTCTGTTTTGTTTTTTTTACATAAAAAAACATTGGGCACCTTAAACAGTCCAGTGTTCAGACATTTACCTTTCCTAAATAAAAACTCAAAGTGTTGTTCCTCGTTTCCCTTCTCGTGACTCCAGGAGTCGCTGTTGCACCGTTTAATGACAGCTTGGTTTCATGGACAGAGGGCAGTAAGGACTCTCTGTCCAGGAGACAATGGCGCAGCCTGCAATGCAATGCAAGTTAGCACCCAGCGAGGCTGCCATTAATCATGCTGACAGGGAACACTGGCTTATCGGTGGGAACGCTGCCACAGACCCTGAGACTGATTTTATATTGAAATAGAACTGGGATGCATTGAGACCAACGTTGCTTAGTCAATGTGATTAAATCTGATTCACTCACTATGGCTTAAAAGAGGCATTCAGGTCCTTGATGATGATACGTGTCACAAACGCAAGTTTATTCGTCAGTTCACCTGACAAACAAACGACCTCAACTTAAATTTTAAAATCAATCTCCACACTTTGAAGAAAAAAAAAGAAAAGACTTTTGCTCCCCTATTGGAGTTGAGCCATAAAGTTCAGCAGAATCACGGTGAGCTGCAGCGTGTTGGAGCGGCCGTGGCCTTCTGTCAGCTCAGAAATGATTAATGTATGTTAGAACAAAATACCTGTGCTAAAATACTTACATCAGTGTAAAGTGTTTCACTGCAATCAAATTTTATCATTTTATAAATCAGTCATAAAAATCCGGAAATCTTTCTTTGGAAGTGGTAGAACAAACACAACAACACCAAAAAGAAAAACCCTTTTGAGTGAATAGTAGATTTGACTTTCTTTTCCTTTAAGCAATGCGGTTGTCAGAAACATAATTTTGACTAAGCAGTAATCTCTCCAGAGGGGATGAAAATGTAAAAAAAAAAACAACAGAAAGCAGTGTCACATCTCTGTTTTTATGAATCTAAGTTGTCTATTCAAGTCAGTTCCAATTTGTGGCTTAAACCTTCGTCCAAAAAAAGTAAGAGGTGCTGAAAAGTTTCCGGCTGTGCATAATTGTTATGCCTGCCAGCCCTTCCTTCCCTTAGCCAAGAGTTTTTCCCACTGCTCTTTGATTTCATTACAAAATCCTTCTGTGGCCCAAGGAGCTAAATTTACTTTCAGAGAGCTAATGTCGAGAGAACCGTGCCTTAAATCTGACAATTTTGCAAAGCAGTGAGGCTATTCGTAAATGTATTTTTTTCAATCATGGAATTACCACATTAATTTAGTTTTATTTCCCCAATTGCTATTTGAAAACATTTTTGACCTTTTTAGTGTAGACTGTGGAAAAGTATCAACGTTAAACCTGGAAGGAATTTGTTTCAAATGTTGTTGCTTTTAACGTTTGTACTTTTTCACATTTTAACCGCCTCACGATCACAAACGTCAATGTAATTTACTTGGACAAACCAATAAATTGTTTTCAGTATTTTTTGTAATTAAGATTGTACAGTGTGTCATATTGAACTCTTGTAGTTAGGAGTCTCTAAAAACATATTTCAGTATAATGATAATTATAATAATAAGTTCTTAACACTTAAGAACTCATAACCTCCTAATTTATTAATTTATACATGAAATATACCTTAAAGTGCATTAATACAAGCAGCCTTAGCACTACCACAAAAGCTAACATCTACAGTCTTCCTAATTTCTGCTCTGGAGGTACAGCCAATCAGTGCTAAGGAAAATAAACGCCTCTCCTGGATTGGCTGCTTTGCACACGCCAGCCAACAGCATGTCAACTAGCATGCGGCTAGTTATTTCAGTTTGCCGAAATGCATTTTCTTTCAAATATTGCTCTCTACAAACAAAAAATCAGCGTATAGCCGAATCTCCCACAAATAATTTGGAGTTATGTTCTATGGAGAAATCCATGAATAAGTGAATCTGTGAAAACTGAATCGCATCCAAAAATAGTTTTTTAAATGTGTAAACCTGCAAATTAGTTCAAGCTCAGTGTGATTGGATGGAGAATGTGTGGTCGTTTATCACTGTTGGCCGAAGACGCACATCCTTGATTGTAAGTTTAGGGTCTCTGTACTCTTGAACGGAATGTAAACCAGCCGCCTCGGTCGCGAATATTTTTGATGACTCCAGCAACATACCGCCAACACTGCCATGTTGGTGGCAAAGGCTTGTGCTGTCAATTTTTCTTTTTTGCACAGGCCAAAAAAATAAAATTTTGGTCTCATTTGACCAATGCAACTTCATCCGCATGTTTGCCGTTTCCATTAAATGGCTTGTGGCAAACTGCAAACACGAGCGCGACTGGCTCTCTCTTCCAGCATTTTACAGGGGCAACATGATGTAAAATCAACTTTTGTGAGCTTTCCATCAGGATCTCAATATATATAAAGAGACAAAGGCCTAATTTAAAGGCATTCAACTTTGAAGTCAAACCTTTTTTAAGTCATATTTGATGCATATAGCAGTTTTATAACAATGGACGGTAACATAACTAACTGATTGTACTGTAAAATTACACTATCTCCCTGGAAAATACATAATATCCCCCCTTTAATAACAATGTTACTTCCAAAAGTCCAGATTTGAGGGTTTATGTTGTCAACAGACTTCATATCTAAGCAGTGGATCTCTGATCCAGAGTTGCAATGGGCTTCTTGGCTGCTTTTCTGAATAATTCTCTCCCTGCCAGGACTCTCAGTTTAGGTGGATACAATGTCTTGTAGGCATATTCGTTTTATTTTCAGATTGTGAATTGAATAGTTCTCTATGTCATTATTATTATTATTATTCTTAATCAATATTTCACCAGGAAAATCTAATTTGGAGGAGAAGTCTGGTCAAGACCGACAGCAGCACACAGGGTTTGACTCACGAAGCACAAAGTTAAAAAGCAAAACGTGAGTCGATAATTCGGTTACGTAAAGCATTCGCTATTATGTTAGAGGGAGAGAACGGTGAAACTCTCTGCTGCCATTTCTCTCTGAGAAACATCTCCTTCTGTCAGCGGAGGCCTTTTCTGCTCCTGTCATACGGCTGCAGCATGGAAAGACGGAGAACAAGGAAGGCATAGAGAAAGGAGGCTGTTGTGTGAAGGAGTGTGTGCACAAAAAAAAGAAAAAGAAAAAATGGTACTCGTGACGGGGGAAGATTGAAGTGCTGTTAAGTGCTCTGCTTGAAAGCATGTCTGGCCTCATTAGCTGTCAGTTGTAACAATACCGAACTGGCAGTGAAGACAGGTTGGAGTCTAGTGGTCATAAATCACTCCTCGACAGCTGCCTGACAAGCTGGGAACCAGTACACAGGCACCGGCGCCCTCTCAGCCCCGACACTGCACAGCGCCCACGGTAATCTAAGAAATCATCGTTCTGAAACCCCTGAAATTACACGGGCCCCGCAAAAGCGGAATGCGGCGCTATTTTTTTGCGATGAGGGGAAATTGGTTTTCGTTTCACGTCTTCTCGCGTAAACCGCACACACATTCGTCTCAGGGCGCCCGTCCGATCCCGGCTGCGTCCATTAGCCAAAACGAGAAGTGGCTTCAGTGACTTCTGTGGCGCAAGCGGCGGGGAGGGGGTTAAGAGCAAGGCCTGCGGGGTCATTAATCACGGCCCCTGACATGCAGAGCAGGAGGCTGGGGCTCCCCTATGCGTACAGCTGCTGGGCCACACTCAATGCACAGGCGATGCGTTGACCCTCGTACGCCCTCTCGCCCGCCGCCTTTGGCTCTCATCTGTCCAAGTCCCTCACTGTTTCTGTCAGTCATTGTTGCTGTTAGACACAAGCTAACCCTCCTGACCAAGTGCAATTCTCCTTACCTCCATTCCTTTAACCGCTGAGGTTGTCCGAGTAAAAGTTTGCAAAGTCTGACGTTTTAGATGGTGAAAACATATCGTGAAAACCAGGGATGTCCCGGTTTTTATCAATACCATCTTCCCAGTCCCGTACCTCTTTGAAATCAATGTCATTTGTTTGCTGCGTAGCTTTAAAGTGCAGCAAAACAACAATGCACCTCATCAGGTCAGTGTTACATTTCTCCCTTAATGACATTAATACACAGACAGACATCAACAGGTGTTTCTGTAGGTCAGCATCCTTTGTAAAAGTCTTCACATACACTGAAAGGTTTCAGTTAACTTATGTTTTGCTCTTTCCAATGACTTTTTCTGATGACTAAAATGCTACGTGAATGCTAGCATGCTAACTGTGTTTTGTAAAAGTCCTCACATACACCAAAGGTTTTCAGGTGACTTATGTTATGTTCTTTCCAAAATTTTTGTGATTCTTACAGAGCAGATTGCTAAAATGCAACACTAATGCTAGCACGTTAGCTACTTTGTAAAGTTTTCAGCTAACTTAAGTTTTGCTCTTTCCAATATTTTTATGATTCTTACTGAGAAATTTCCTAAAATGCAATGCTAACGCCAGCATGTTAACTCTTGTTAAGGTTTCAGTTAACTTAAGTTTTCTCAATGATTCTTACAAAGTAGTTTTCTAAAATGCTAGGTGAATGCTGGCTTCGGCTAATTCCAGTGTTTCACAACAGTTAGGCAATACATAGCTTTTGTGCTAGCGGCGTAGCATTTCAGCTAATTTGAGATTATACGCACACCTTTACATCATTTCCACAGTGTGTTGAAATTAAAATGTAATATAAATAATTACCAACATTAACTTGTTAATTATTTTTCTCTTCAGGAACATTAGCTGACATGCCATCAATTATGTTCAAATATTAAATTTCTTTGGCTCTGCTATTAGTATTTTTGCAGTAAATTTTAATATTTATTGGGGTTTTGTATGTTAGTTCTAAAGAAAAGCTGCTTGCGGACTTAAAGTTCTCTCTACTGGGGGGTGTACTTTTCAACTTAACCCATTTATTGACATGAAAACTCCCTCGACCTCGACTCAGGATGATTTTGTAAAAAAACGATAATTTTTAGCGTTTTAGCTGAAAACAACAGCTGCGACGCAACTCTTCTGCGGCTCCAGCTCCACATTCCCCTCATTCTGCGTCACATTTCAGCCAAAATAAAAAAAAAAAACAGCGAGAGAGAGAGAGACCCGTTCACCTCGGATCTATTGCATTTGCAAAGACATAAAAATGTGAAAAGCGGAGTTGCCGTCTCATTCTCGCGCCCGTTCGCTGACGTGATGTCACCCAGATTCACAGCTGCCTGCATAATGATAAAAGCCAGTCGGCCTGCAAGACACTGGAGCACTGTCTCATCATTCATAGCTAATAAATCATCGAGTCCAGGCACAAGACATCTGTTGAAAGCGGATTTCTTATCTGCCTTCCAGCATGATTTAGGGAACATCTGGAGATTCTGAGGCCTTTGGCACTAGGCAGGCTGAAAAACACACAAAGAGGGCCAATTTTTTTTTTCCTTTTTCTTTTTAGAATTCACAGACACTTAAACCACAGGCCAGGTGATCTACTGCAGCATTACATGCACTTTGAATGGATGCGTTCCAGATGAGCGAAACCAGAGGAAGACGTCTCGAGATTGTTTTTCATCAGGATTTGACATATTTGAAAGGCATTTTTCACCAGTAATCACATTTGGATGGATGTATTAGTTTTAAATTGTGTGTTGGCGGGGCGTAGTCCAAGTCTATGTTTCACTTTTCTTTACACAGCATCCAATCTGTCATAAAGCTGGCTTTATATATATATATATATATATATATATATATAAAGTCAGTTTTCAGTTCAGAAAACCACAGGTTGTTTCTTAGTGTTGGGTTCTTGCTTCCCCAGGTCGACTACGTAGCAACTTTTTGCATCCTTGGTAAAGATAAGAATAAAGCCTTTAAGTAAATTCCCCCTTTTATTTGAGTGACATGATCTCCCACTGACAAAACGGGAAAATAAATAAAGTTTATTTATTCCACAGGGAAATACAATTCCATTCAATTTCTCAATTTTCAATTAAATTTTTATTTAGTTTGTTTTTCACAAAACCTCTAGTGCCACATTCATTGGCAAATCTAGCAACTATGTACGTATCGACCAAAAATTAAGAAAAAAGGAGCCAATTTATTGGTGGAATACAAAGCTAGGTGAAAAGCTAGGTTTTTCTGGCCACCACTACGTATCAAAAAATATTACAGTTAAGGTTTTATAAAGATATTTATTAAGAGTACCAACCTAAATAACATGGATGACTGTGTATGTAGCTGACCTACATAGTTAAGATGTCCAGGGTAAAATATAATCAGTTAGCCGCTATTTATACACACATCTCCATTCAATCGACTTGCAATTAATTGTCAATTAATGGTTTATTAGATTCAAATTGGTTCTAACGTTCGCTTTGACCTTTTATTGTTGTAGTTTGGCCTCCATCCAGCAGAGGGTGCTGCTGGTCATCCTTAAGCAGTTGATATACAGGAATAAAGATGTCAGAGAAAAGGAAACAATCCAAACAGTCTGGAGTGGGATGCAAAATGCACTTTATGCTGTTCTGTTTTGACATATAAACACTCAACAAGTTCCTTAAGTTTTTTTTTATTATTATTATTATTATTTTTTTATCCAGTATATTATGTAAATTGTAGCCTTTATGTTATGGATAGATGGTCAAACCTCTTCATACAAGAGAAAACTAGGGGTTCTAAGTAAATGAACGCTTATCAATCAAAGGTTAGTCGATCAACATTAACTCATTAATCTGCATCACCTTCGAGAGCATCTTTTATCCATTGTACTGGATCTTTGGACTTGTGCAGCTTTAGCGCGCCGCTAAATGCACCCACACATCCTGTCTGTTGTAAGAAATCAGGTCTGTTGGTTAGACTAAACAACAGCGTTTGAGCGCATTTGCTCTCCCTCATTAATCATCCTGACAGCTTGAAAAACAACATTTCCTCCTTAATGACTGTATTTGAGTAATCATGCCTGCTCATTTCCATGCGAGCTTTCCCCGGCCACCGTGGGGCTTCCACCCCTCCTCCCCCACTCTGTCTTTTATTACTCTCTCAACCAGTCCACGTGCGCACATGTATTTCGGAGTTTTTCTCTCTTGACCTCCCAAGTTTGCGGCGTGGCATCTCCTTCAGCCAATAGGAGAACACCTATAGCTCTCGCGAAGGAGGGAAAGAAAACCCATAAGGATGTGGTCTTGCCGGGCTCCAGATGTAGAAAACAGAGGATGGTGTCACCACCCCAACCACACACCCCCAATCCCCCGCCTCCCCTCTGAATGTGGCTAACCCACCGGCGGCCGCTGCTGGCCTCCAGGCCTCCGCTGGTCACTGCCAAAGCACGTTTCTCCGTTAAGCTCCGGCTCTGTGATGCATGAGAGCTGACAACTGCAGCTTCAGAGCGCAACCAGATCAAAACCAGCTGCGCATTAGTAGAGAAACCATAATTACATTTGCCTTTGTGTATGCCGCTGAAATCCCTTTTTTTTTTATTACTTTCTTTAAATGCAGAGGTAGATTGGCTGTATTGTATTTTTTGAAGGAATGGAATAAAGATACCTGCTCAAAACTTTTGTGATTTACCCGTGGGCTGGTTTTATTACGTGAACAATAGCAGGATGAGCCGAGTTCAACGGCGGCTTTGAGGGGACGCGTTTTCAACTTTTCTATGTGGGCGGACGTAAGTGAAGGGTTTCTGGCGGTTTAGAAACATCGGCGTAGCGTGGCTTGACATCTGCGTCTGCTTTATTTTTGGACCACTTGAAAAAGCACTCATAGCGGGGATGATGGATGAAGTGATAAAGTTGGGGAGAGGACAAAACGAAAGCGGAGGAGTCCGTTTCTGGGAAGCGGGTTTCGCAGGCCGTATAACTCAGAGGCATGTGTCACAGAAAACATCAGGGCAGATGTTTGTAATCTTGGAGCACGCCTAATGATTTTTGATCATCTCTAAAGAGCGAAAGTGGGAAGAGGGGGGGGAAATATTGAGCCATTAGTCTCTGGATGGACTTTTTTTTCCCATTTGCATGGGTTCGAGCTAATTGAGAGGTTAAGGGCTAGTCGTAAAATGAAGGAGCAGCTTCGCCAGTCCTGTCATCATTAATCATCTGGGCTGTCAGGCTGTACCAAGAACTCACTCAGACCAAACAGGCGGGAGGCGGATATTACCACTGGGCTTCAAACCTCCATCTCCTCCCTTATTACACAGCTGGTTTTGTCTCTGAGCAGAACATTTTGGGTCAAACGAAGGAAAGTGATGGTGGTACGATACACACAAATGTGCAAAGAATATTCTTTTTAAAAACAGATTGGGTGCCCTGCGTCATGATATGTAGTTTGTCGCTGGACACAAATGCAGCAGGCGGAGGCACTGAGCAGATTTCGTGGCATTTAATGAACAAATAGAGAACAAAAACTTACAACCAAAAACCATGGAGGAACACAGGGAGCCAGAGTTGAGCGACACGGGAATCCAAAAATGACGACAAGGGATGGACGTGGAGAAACCAGCAAAGAGTGAGAGGAGCAGAAGTGTTTAAGTACTGGAACAGTGAATATGTAACAATGGACCTGAGCTGATTGGCTAACTGACTGCAGGTGTGAGGAGAGAGAGAGGCAAAGTGTTAATAGTAAATTAACACTTTGTGTTTTAACACTTCAGCAGGAACAAGCCAAGTACTCAAGCGTTGATTGGCGATTATTACGTGGATGGATGTGAAATTTGTTAAGTAGCCTTGCAAAAGAGCAGGTACTCCTTGAACCTTTTGGTATTTTGCCACTTTAAAGCTGAAGTATGTTACCTTTATAATAAAAATGTTTTTTATGTATTTATTAAAACTGTCACCATTTCACAATGTGCTAAGAAACAACTTACCTTTACAGGAAAACAGTGTAGCCTCCATCGCCAGTGGCTATGCTAACTAGCCTTAGCATTCACGACAGGCTTTCCCCATAGGAGGGGGAGAAGTATATGGTACATACATGAGCTTGATTGACAGTACTAAGACCTTCCTCCTGCCTCTGATTGGTTGTTTCTAGTTGGCACTAGGAGAAGGCAGAAGAGCTCGGTTTCTTTCATAGCTTATCTGTCTCATACAAAACTGTCATGACACAGTGACAGTTTCAACAAATACGTAATATTTTTTTTTAATAGAAGTTACACATTACAGCTTTAAAGCCACAAGTACATGTATTTTATTGGGATTTTTTTTATGACGGAACAACACAATGTTCTGACTATTAAATACAAACCACATGTTTGACATCAACGGATTCTGAAAGCTTACTTTCAGAATCCGTAAATAACTCAAAGCGTCCTCGGAGGAGAATTGTTCCTGGTTTTGCCGTGGCCGCTCACATTTGTGTAGTGGAAAAAAAAAACGTAGTACGTTTTGTTTTATTTTCACAAGTAAAAAACTAAAAGTAAAACTGGTGTGCATTTGTGTTTACCCTTTTTTACACAGATACCCATAAACAAATTCAAAACAAATGCTTTCCTTAATTAAAAATAAATACACAATCTTTCAAATTATTTGAGGATGTAAATTTTATATTTTATGTTATACATATTAATTGCATTCTTTTTAATCCCTTCCATAAACCTGCTAGTAGAAAGATGAAATTTTGCCTCTTTGGTTTAATCTGGTATGTTTACATGAAATATTTATATTGATTAATATGCACTGTCCTCTTTATGTAATAACTAAATTCAAACTTATTTGTCACTAGTGTCAAAATTACTAAATAAAACGTAAAGATTTGTATTATTATTGCTAACCCTCACTCGCACCACTGTTTCCAGCTCTCATCCAGCAGAAACAAACATAAAATCTTTGGTTTCTTATAGCTGATTAATTAATAGCAAAAACTTGTGTCTGAAAGAGATGATGCAAAACACAACAAGGGGTTGTTGTTTCTAATTCGACCTAAAACGAGCATGTATCGGCAGTCGTCAACAGGTGGCATCACTGTCCAGCTCTACTTTTGTTGTAACAGTAAATACGGATACACAATGCATCTGAAGAGTTGAAAAGTCAGAAAAACAACATTGCAACTCGTGTCAAAACTTCCAAGTTTGACAGAGACGGAGAAAAGGAACGCGGTGTTTGCAGCTGCCGGCTCATCCGTAAGACTTATCAAACTAAGTGCAACCAGTTTCAGGATGCAACGTGAAACCTTCAGCGTGAGCCCAGAAGATCTGTTGGCCCTGGGTTGAACCCAGACGGCCAACAGCCTCGTCTCAGACCGCGGTAACCGAAGCGGGCTCTCTTGTTACAGTGGAGACGGGCTCTGACCTCTGTGTCTGTCTTGTCAGAGTCGTGAGTGACCAGCAAGGCTCATCTATACTTCACCAAGGGTGTCACGTTGCGAGGAAATTGTTATATCACCAGTGCCAATCACAAGGCCAGACGTGGCAACTTTAGCATCCGTCTGTCAGGACTTTGCCTTGTACACCTAAAGGAGGTGGTTCTGATCCTTATCGGGGACCTTGCGGTGTGCAGTACGTGTTACATCCTTGTGGGTCTGACTGTCACACCCGATCCGACAGCGTTACATCTGGATGTGTTCGCTTCAAGGTGACACCAAGGTGCACTCACTGCTGTCAGTCAAGCACTCTCAAAAGCCATCCATCATCGGGATCCTTCACGGTAAAAATAGCAGCTCCAACACATCCGGATCTCAGTGACAGCTTGGCTCATAAAGATTTACGTCTTCCCAGGAGTCATCTCGAGCGCTTTTCTTTTGAAAGCATTTAAACTGTAGGCATAAATATTTTTGAACAGGTTTATGTACGTTTCCTGACGTTACGTGGATTGGCTGGGGTTGTAAATCAAGCTGTGTGTGCGTGTGTGTGTGTTTCAGTGCTTTCACAGCCGTAATAAATCAGAGGTAATCACCTTGATCTAATGACGGAAGAATGAAAATATTCAAACCGGCAATCTTTTCCTCTAGGCGTCTTTATTTTGCATAAATCCAGAGCAAGAGCAAGAGGGCCCAGACTGAAGCGGACTTCTACTCAAATCCTCCAAAACTTTGATCAGTTTTCACGTTTACTTTGGATAAAAATGTTTATTTAGACAGGAACTTAAGACTGGAGGGAGTGTGTCACCAATGGTTACCCTACATCAAACGTACTGACGTCACAATGCAGTCAAATAAACTATCCAGTAGTCACTTAACCACTAAAGTCTGAAGCAGGTAGGTAATCAGGTAGCCACCGAGTTAAAAAAAACAACCTAAGATTATTCCTTGTCAGTACATGTTTCACGCAGGGTGATAATTGGTGGTGCACCCCCTCCAATCTTAATTTCCTGTGAAAACCATGACCAGTTTTTGCATAAAGAACCTACAAATAGAAATATCCAGATTTAAAGATTTATGAAATTGCATTTACTCAAGGAATTGCACTGTTTTTAAGATCTGAGGTGTTTTAAGAAGGTAGAAACACATTTTAGTCTTGGCCTTTTTAGGACTAATGTCCAGTTCCAACTAATCCAGATTGTTAAGCTAATTGAGGATGCCAAAATCTCCTTATAAACTTGCAAGAAATTTAATTCAACAACCCTGGTCTAGCCTGCCAGTTCAACTGAGTCAAACCAGAAATGAAAACAACAGAATACACGTCTTCAGTGTGATTTATTTACCAAAATATGAGCTCCCATTTCACCGCATCACCCTCGAGGCCCCACCACGGGATGTTTCAATATTACAAAAAAATATCACATCTCAGTTTTATTCATTTTGTTGGGGAAATCACAATAATAATAATAATAATAAAAAAAAACAATCAAAAAGCTGAGAGCAAGATGTGATTTTAACATTCATTCAATACGAAAGTGTTAAGACACAGTTTTAACACCTTTCCAACATGTCCGCTCACATTACTGTAAAAGGAGAATATATAGAAAGTATTAAAGCCAGGTATTCTGTAGGAAATAAATAAACGTCGTCAGCGGGAAGAAGCATGAGGAACCAGAGCAAAACATTGGGCTGGTTAAATGTGTGTGCCGTTTCAGGCTTTCATGCGTCTCCTGCAGGGAGAAGGCAACTGAAGCCAGTGGCCGCAGCCAGCAGCCATCCCTCACACACTAGCTTTTTTCTTTCCTAAATCATCACCGTTTGCTGAAAGCTTTTATGCACAACCATCAATTTCCAGAATAGCACAGAGCGGTAGATCACCTCAGGGTAGTCAAGTCTCTTGCAATGTGCAAAAACAGAAGGTCTGCATGCCCTTTGAATTTGGAAAGGGAAATGTTATTAGAAATCTTGTGGATAAAAGTTCAAACCGACAGCGGAAATGCTTTTAAGAACAGAAAAGTGTCTCCAAGTTATTTCTGAATTCAGAAGAAGCAGCAAGTTGTCACAATTCATCTTAAAGTAAAACATTTTGGGGAATGTAGTTATTGACTTTCTGGCAGAGCAAGGTGTTGTTTTCCCCTACCCTACAAAGCTGCAACCAGTTAGCTTAGCTCAGAAAGAGGCAAACAGCTAGCTTGACTATGTCAGCTCTGCTGAATATGTTCAAATATGTTTTTTTTAAATCTGAAAAAAAAAAAACAAAAGGGGAAAAATAAGCAGAAATGAGCAATTTTACAAGTCAAATTAGAAACATTATCTAAAGTTTCCATGAGTTGGTTCAGAACTCCTTCCCAAAGTTGTTTGAAAACTAAAAATTACTGGTTTAGCTGAGTTATTCCTTTCGGACAATGTGAGATTCAGAGAGCAGCTGAAGCCAGGACAGCTACTGTAACAGCTTTTCCAGGTGCTGTGCTAAGCTAAGCTAATTGCCTATAGGTTCACATTTAAGAGGTGCACGGGAGCCATTTTAAGCTTCTCGCCCAGCTCTCTGCAAGAAAGCAACATGATTAATTCCCAAAATGTCAAACTACTCTGAGAAACACATAAGTACATGGTGTTCTATTGGTATCCAAGAGCTGATGCAGATCCAAGTCTTTGACTGTAGAGAGTGTAGTGGGGATAGTAAGGGCCAGTGGTGGGCAGAGAGTGCAGGGAGATGGAGGAAGGCCCAGAGGGGAGATGGACCTTACTGTAGGGGTGATAGCGAGCTAAGCCCAGGCTGGGGGGAGCCCTGAGCGACAGAGAGCTGGGGAGGGAGCCTGGGCTGCTCTGGTGTGGGAGGTGCAAGTGGCAGGATGTGGGTCCAGACGAGGAGACGGAGAGCAGCTTACTGTCCATCCCCACAGGCAGAGCTGTGTGGGTGCGAAGGTGAGCCAGGAGTTCATCTGAGGTGGCGAAGCGCTTGTCGCAAGGCCCTCCAGCAGACACCCAGTTGCAGGCGTGGGGAAGGGGGTCGTTTGGTAGCATAAAGCCGTACGTGTAAAGGGGATGAGACAGGGAGGGGGACACGCTGGACGACAAGGAGCTTTGGTGGAGGGAGTGAAGCGGGTGGGAGGGGTACACCATGGGAAAGCTCGACTTTAGGGTGGAGGAAGGGTCGTGGATGCAGGAGTTGCAGTTGCTACTGCCGAGATGAGACACACCAGGGTAGCTTAGACAGTAAGGGTCCCTGCAAAGGCCCTGCATGAAGGACGGCGGGGAGGCGCCCGTCAGAGGGCTGGAACTCGTGTGTTTTCCTCCCATGGTCAGGCTCGATTTGGACGGGTCCAACCCTGGGAGGAACTGGGATGGGTAGCCCGCGTAACCCCCCATGACAGATCCATGATAGGCCATATTGGAAGAGGGTAAGGGGAAGAGTGGCTGGCTGTTTTTGTAAGGAGAGATGGGCGTGACGTGTCCAGGAGCGAGGCTAGGCTGGGTGGCCTCGGCTCTACCGCCGACGTCCTGGTTGGAACCGCCGTCTGAGCTGCTGTTGCTGCAGTTTGTGCTCGCCCGGACGTGGCTGGAGTTCGCGTGGTGCGGGCTGTCGGCGCTCGCCTTGCTCCCGTCAGCGTCTTTTTTTGGATTGCTGTGGTTATTACTAGTTGAAGTGCTGGTGGGGCTGCTCTGCTCGCGTCTTGGTTCAGAGGTAAGAGTTTGGGACTGCGACGCGGGCTGTTCGCCGGGAGACTGGCTCTGTTTGTGATGCTGCTGCTGCTGAGCCTGTCCTGGGGGGGTGCTGGTGCCTCTGGAGCCAGGCGAAGAAGCGTGGGATGGATAGGACTGCTGGCCGCTGGTTGAATTCCCATTAGTGGTTGAGCTACTGCTGCTCGGTACCCTGAATCCAACTTTGTCACCGCTGGAGCTGCTGGTAACACCATCCCTGCAACAGTCTACTTTGCTTTTGTTGTAGGGTTTAAAGCTAGATTTGTCCTCCAGAGAAGAGCGGTGCTCCCCCAGCTTCAGGCTGGAGGACGACGACCGACTGCTGGATTCTTTGTCCCCCGGGCTGCAGGAGGAGCCGAGCTTGGAGGAAGAAGGAGGGTCCGGTTTACCAATCTGAGAGCAGGTCTGAGCCAGCAGGGCCAGTGGACTCTTCTTAGCATCCAGCTGCAAAAGAAGCATGAGATTTGGGTTATTATGAGTAGGAGAACTTTAGTTTCATATAAAATATTGTGGTTTAAATCCCTTAACCCTCCAGCAGCTCAGGAGGAACGTGGCAAATGTCACGGGTAGATGGCGGGGAAAGGGGGTTTGTCCTGTCAGACCGTCAGTTCCCAAAACCACACAAAAAAACAATAACCTCATAAAAGCACACACAGAGTCAGTGGGACCCTGTTGGAATGTGTAAAGAGTGAAAAGCTTGTAGGGTCCAAATTACCTCGTCTCTTAAGGCCGCCGGTCTTAAGCGTCTCACTATGCTTACAAATATGGTTGTAGCTATCAGCCATATTAGTGCTGATAGAGCACTGGTCTTTAAAGAAATGTTCAAATAATAGAGATGTAGTTTCCTAGATTCCAAAGGATATTTTAAAACTCAAACATCATCTGACATTTGCAGACTTCTCTGCTGACTGAAAAAAGCTGCGATCTGGTCCAGCCTTTAGCAACAACAAACTGGGCCTTGAGATTTTAGAGCCCCTCTTTTTTTCTCCCTCGTTTTGATGAATGAAATTATTGCAAATGCAGAATTTGTATACTTTCCCATAACACGTACGAGTCAAGATCACTAGGAAGTGCTTTAATATGTGGAACGTTTATGTAGATAAGACGACGTCACAACAACAATCACCTTTTGGAACATGCTCAATGCATTCTTTGTTTGTTTTTTTTTTCGTTACACTTTCAGGCCTGGCACAGCTAATAAAAATACTTTATTGGACATTTTTAGACTTGATGCCACGTTTCTGACAAACTCTTTTTGAAAGAAAGATGTGGACGCACTAAAAAAAAAGAAGGAAAAACAGAACTTTGAAGTTGAGCAATCTATAATAATTTATGTGTGTTTGTATGGGGGCACCAAAACCGGTCGTTGCCCAGGGGCCCACATTATCTTCAATCAAGCCCTAGCTGTGATGTTTATTTGGACCCCGTCCCCCAGGCAGCATTTTATTGAAACTACAGACACAAAAACTTGAGCGGCCATCTAAACAGCATGACCATGCAGCTGCAAAGTAAAATGATAAGAAGAAACTGATATAGAGATGTCTAATGTGGCTTAAAGGTGGATGGTGTTGATGGAAATATCAGTCTGTAGTTTGACTACCTGGGCGACAATTGGACAGGAACTATGGGCTTAAAAAAAAGTTAGATTTAGATGTCTTTTTTTCTGGACTGATTAAAGTTCACCTCCAGTGTTTTGGAGGTAAAAGTGAATTTGCACCAGCTGCAAATCAGCAGACAGCCGATTGATCTAGTGAGTTTTATTTGCTTTTTCAAGGTACATAAACTTGTGGTCTTCTTAAAAACCTTTTTTCATTATTATTATATTCTTACTGCAACTCAGTCACAATAGAAGTTCTCATTCTGGACCAAAACAAAACAAAAAAAGAGACTATTTCTCCTAAACCAAATCTCCTCACCGCCGGAGCGACACCACACAAAGGCTCGCAGTTCAAAGCGACCATCTGCAAATCATAAAAAGTCAATAAATACCTCGATGCTCACTGGCGCGGACGTCAGAGGCTGTAGATATTCCGGATGGAGCAAGTGTCCGGTGTGCGCCGTCAACATCTTGATCAGCCGGATGGGAAGCCGCTTCGCCTGCCGCAGAGGGTCCAGAGGGGTCAGCGGGGAGACCGCGGCGCCGGGGCGAGACCTCTGAGACTCGGTGGTGTCGCTGAGTTCGATCCGCTCACTAACTCGATCCGCAGCTGGTCCCGAAGGCTGATATTTCATTGGAGATAAAAGCCTGGTGCTTTCGGGAGGTGATGGCGCGTGATAGTTTCCCTCCTCCACCCCCCCCCAAGACACCACACCTCACGAGATGTTTCCTAGAAATGAAATCCAAGCGGGAAGAGTCCCTCAAACGTCCCGGAGGACAGAGAAGAAGACGCTCCGGTCCCGGTGCGCTACTTAGTAGGAAGCATCTTCACGTATCCAACTTGAAATATAGATCCGTGAGATAAAAAAAAGAAAAACCAAACAAACACAAGTTAAAAAAAATATATAAAACATGCAGCACAGTTGTTGTTGCTGTTGTTATTGTTGTTTTTTCTATGGAAGCGTGAAAAGATCGTAGAATCCAAGGTTGGAGAAGACCTGGTCCAGTGCGTGCGCTCCGGCCGGACTTCTGCGGCTCTCTGATCACGACGGGCGAACTGGGAGGCGCAGCAGCAGCCGAGGTCTGCCCGCATCAGGAATGAGCTGGGCGGGGAGAGAGTGCGTGAGAGGCGGAGCCTAATCCACGCACGAGGTGACAATTCTCACTAGTTTGATTTATGTCCTTATATATATATATATATATATTGCCTGTTACAGAAAGAAATAAGAAAGGAATGTGTTTTTTTAACAACACATTTTTCAATGACTATACATACATATATAAATTTTATGCCCTCAGAAACAGAATTAAAAAAACTGTCTCAAAAAAACAGTCAACATTGTTAAAATATCACTGAGAAAAGCTCAATATAAAACCAGAGCTCAGGTTTTACTTTGTTTTAACCATCAAAGTAAACATTGTGTCAAGTTTCTACTCTGTAATATTGTTTATCTTATTTCTTCTACTAGTATAAATTGAAAATTTTGTTTGTCCAATCGGAAAATGAAACAACTTCCGGTTAGCTCAACAGGCCACCCCAGGTACCGTTTCTATATGCATACAGCATTTGTACAAGACGTCACTCAACTAGAACTTGTTCGACAACATGGAGCAGGCTAAGAGATCTCGATGGACGGACTGACAGTCTCTTAAGCCTCTGTGTTCAGATTCCTACATCAGAATGTGAGGCTAACGCAAAACTTACAAACGGTAAGCCCAGGTATGTTTTAAGAATGACCAATTCATCAAAAACATGAAATACACTTTAAAAGCACAAAAGACAACAGAACATGAAAATTATATATTTTTTAGAAGACATGATTTCAATATTTGAACCCACTGAATGTAATAACAGGCAACAGTTTTTCTGAGCCTTGTTTTGTTAGGAAACAATTTATTCCCAAAGCCTTTTAAGGTAGCAGTCGGTCTAATTTAATTACTGATATGCGGGTATGAGTCAACGGCAACACCTGACTTCTGTCTATTCTGAATCACGGTGGCAGGACAAGAAACTTGTACATCATCAGCATACATATTGCCTGAGAAGTTGGAGCACTGTTGGAGCGAGTGACATAATATCAATGTTGAATAAAAGTGGCCGGAGAACGGACGCCACAAGTGAACGCATCACTGGGATCCAGTAAAACCAAGACATAAGTTTGTGATGTAACATTGGGACATATGTCATTCAAAACCTTCACCAATGCAGTGTTGGTGCGCTGGGATGGTCAAACGCTTTTTTGGAAAGCATTAAAAAGATGTGCTGCCTTTTCAGTATACTTACTCTTGGAGATTCAAGATTAGGCTTCTTCAAAGCGTTTTGAACAATCCAGTTTTAACGGCTCATGAAAAATGACTGCTGCAAAGAGAAATATTTACAGTCTGCAAGCAAAATGCCCATCAGTTATGTTAAAAAATATATCTTACTACACCAAAGACTGCAGAACACCTTATTTTTTGGAATTCACGGAAACTATATTTGCACATCATCAGGCTGAGTGTCCATCAAGCCTCCCGTTGTGAAACCTATAGTACGGTATACTACTACCAATAGCCAACGTCTTTCACAATCAAACCTTTTACGTGCCGGAGAGGACGGAGAACGCAGGGACTTTCACCAGCATGCCGAGTGTGTTCCCAAACCTCTTATGAAACAGAAATTCTTCTTTGCGAGCCCAAACTGTGCAGCGGACACAGCGAGCTGTGGAAAACAAGTCACATGAGTCACCTTGCGGCGTTTTCGGCGAGCAGATCGGCTCCTCGCTGGGCAAACACTAATAAAGTTTACAAGGCCAGATGCTCGTATTTTATGACAAACGGTTGCAATAGCTGGTGTCACAACTCAGAAGGTGAGGCGTAGCCTCTGTTGTGTTTTTTTTCTAAAACTTTTCCACCTCATCTATGGGGGTAAGTGTACAATTGTGCAAAGGTGTTACTAGGAAAAAAAGCTACAACCAAACGGGGAAAGGAGAAGTATAGTAGCTAGGGGAGAAAAAAAGGCAACAAGAAGTTATATTTAAAGTTTGCCAGAAGCCGTAGGTAGAGGTCCACAACCGCAGGGTTGACCAGCCGTTAAGCTGTTTTTCTCGCTGCCACGCACCTGATTTGGATAAAAAGGCCATTAGGGGCCTTCTGCAGAACTTGACACCATGCGTAGGACATAATGCAATCATTTCTAATTGAGCGTGTTTGTGCAGGGACGCGTTTACAACACGCAGGTGGCTGGAATGGTTGAGATCAGAAATAGATTTCAATTCATGTGTCAGTTGAAACTTCAGGGCTAAATTAAATTGAAAATCTATGGCAACACTTAAATGTCTGTGTCCATATATACTTTACAGGAGTTAAAGTTTTGACTCACGGCGAATTAAACACATAAACTGAAGCCTGAAAGTATTTATATGAGTGTTCTGATTTATACTAAGTTTTCAATCAGATTAACATGTTTTGACTTGAAACTGATAGAGAATTTGGAGAGGAAGCTAAAGATTATGGTAAGGAGACCTGAAGCTCAAAACCTGGAGATAATTCAACAAAAATACCAGGAAACAGGCAAAACGCTCATCACGGTTTAGCTTCTGCTAATAAAGATTCCCGACATGCCAGAAAACACAAATAAAACCAGATGTAACAACATTAGGTTTGTGTTTTAACTGACACTCCTTATGTTGTGCTATTGTTTTCAGAGAAATACCTGGGTAATATAGCAGAAATGAACTTCTTGGTTCAATAAAAATGCTTTTCAAATTAAAAATTTGCATGAATAATTTTGGGATTGACTATATTCCCAAAACATTTTCAATGTCTCATTTATAAAAATAAAATGTAAAAAGCAGGGACCGTTTGCTCATTTGTGTTTGTGTGTTGGTGTAAAATCCAAATAAAATATGTTGAGATTTATGGCGGTAGCTTAAAATGCAAAAAAAAAAAAAAAAAAGCTTAAGGAATATGAAAACTTTTGCAAGACACTGTAAACCATTCTATTTTCTACAAGCTGGTATTTTACTATTTGTTTTAAGTAAGCTTTTATTTTAGGTCTCTCTCTTGAAAACTGATTTGAACCACAAGGAGAAAAAAAAATCATTTGAGCAACCAGAACACGTCACAGACGACTCTAATTTTTAAAATTAATTTATGCCTTTTTTAAGAAAAATGCGATAAAGACAGATTACCTCTATATTAATGGTTACATAAATCTGGAATGTTAATAACTTTATTGCATTACCGGCTGCAGTCTGACTTCGCAATGAGCTAATTTTGCTAACCTAATTATACAATGAATTGGTTAAAGTACTTAAAAATTACGCCTGACAAGAACTATTAGCAGCAGCCCAAAATAGCCGGAGTCTGTGGGGCTTTGATTCTCTCAACCCTTCTGCGGCATCAATTGAGTGCGAAATCAGCCCTAATCCCTCATAACCTGTGGGCAAACGGCTGCATAATGCCAGTTAGCTGGCAAGACGTTGGTGCGCGGTTTTCCCTAATCTTCAAAAGCAATGACTTGTAAGCACAAAGCGAGGGGGAGATAAATAAATACTTATGTAAAAGCAGGATCCCTTTTTGAGATGATGCTTGTAACTAAGAGAACTGCCTTCCCCAACTTACTTCAGCTCTTGTTAATGAGCTGAAATAAGCATTAGGTTGGTGGAAAACAACAACATTAGGTTAGTGTAACTGGTGCCTTGACCTCTAGTCCCAAACAGCAGAGCGGCTACTTACAGCCATCCATCAATGTCGTCCGTGCGATAAGAGGCAGGCAGTGGGAGCTGCATCTAATCAGAAAACAAGGTCACAGTCTGGAGCTCCGAGGAGGCGGCGGAGACGACGGCGGCTGGGGTGCAAGAAAACAGGCCTGCGATATGAGGAGTGGACAGGAAGTCCATAAACAATAACAAACAGGAAAAACGTGGACATATATTACCAGGTCTGCAAGATCCAAGTAATATATCCGAACCAAACCAGGAAGCGGAATTGTTCCTCTGCGTTTCCGTTACGAATGTGCGCAAATCTTTGTCGATGTTTCGCTCATGTCGACAAAAAAAAAAACACGATATTGCGATTGCAGCGTTTCCATTAGATAAGAAATAAAATCACAATCACACACGAATAAGCTTGTTTATAGATGATTTAATCCTCATCTATGAGACATCAGAGCAGACGGCCCCTTATATTTGTGAGCTGCTAAGTATGCGGTGTTTTGGGGAAATTGTAGTCTGTGATTTTACAAAAGAGCTACATTAGAAAGAAACACAACTTTTTATGAACTGTGTGATGCTGTGAAAACTCTGGTTGTGCCAGCTGCACACTGTGCAAACCCCCCCCCAAAACAAATCATCGTCTTCTTTGTCGTTTTCGGCAGTAGTAACATTCGGCTGTTGATCACGTGTCTCCTGAAATGGAAACTGAAAGGGTTTCCATTTCAGTTTTGTTAAATACATCTATTTCGATATATGGCTAAAAAGAACAGTTCTTCCTGGAATAAAAAACTTATCAGAAATTGTAGATTTTTTTCAAAATTGCCATGGGTTGGAAATTGGAACGTGGGTTATGCAGCAGTAATAATGTAAAGCAAGTCTAACTCTGGATGCCTCAAAAATGTAATGAAGATTTGGAGTGGCCAAGTCAAAGTTCAGACTGCTGAAGGACATTAAACACGACTCATTTTCAGGTATCTCTATACTATCAGTTGTTGGTGCTGAGTAGTCACGAGTCACGACCACCTGTGTTTAAGGGGTTATGTTTTCAAATGGAAAAGGTGGGTTTGAATGAATTTTTTTACAGAATAGATTAAATCATTCTTTTAAAACTCCCTAATGTATTTTATCAAAATCTAGGAGGTAGAAGACTTTTTTTATTTATTTAATTTTTTTTGCATCAAATTTGTAATTTGGGAACTCCTGGAAACGGCACACAGTGCTGCAGGTGTGGATTCCCTCAGAATGAAGGATTACAGCCGGAGAAAAGTCTATAGGAGGAGAAAGGAAAAGAGGGGGAGTGCATGGAAGGTCAAACACAAAGAAAGAGGTCGCGATAAACAATAGAGCTCTTGTCTTTAACTTTTCACGACTTGCCTTGAAGTTGGTCATTAACAAGCACCGGCAAAGTGGTTGTGAGCGATCGCCGCTTCCTGTTGTTGCTCAATTTGAGACAAGTTTCCTTTTATTCCCTTATCGACACACGACGAAACAATAAAACGACATTTAAGACGTTCTGAGCCACTCCCGCTGTGACAATGTCACTGTTTGCTCTCAGCAGATGGACACTGTGTTCCTTTTTTTTTTCTTCCTTTCAGTTTTTGAAATGCAGTTATAATGAAGCAACTCAAACTAAGTAGCTTTTTTGTTTACAGCTTGTTTTTGGTTGTTTAATTAAAACTGAGGCAAAAACCATTGAAGTTCTAAACCATGTAGTATTGCTTCTTAGTAAAAGTTAATTTCCCTTAAATTTATCTTGGCGAAGCTTGATGTCAATGGATAGTCTCTTTAAAACACTTCACACAAAATAAATAACTTTAATGTACTTTTCTTTGTTTTTTACTGATGCTATCTTGAAGTCAGTCAGCAGCGGAAAATTATGTTTCTGACTGAATTTTTCCAGTTTTCTGCAAACTCAAGCCTCTTGGTTTCTCTGGTAGATATTTTCTAGGGCTGACAAAATTTGATGAACACATTATTATCATAGTTTTACCCCTGTAAAAACCGATCCCTGGTTCTACGCTTCGTACAGAAATTTCTTGAGAAACAATTTTCTGTAGGCTCTGTTGAAGTTTTAAATTTTACCCCATCGCTAATGTTTTGAATGTAAGGCACCACTTCGGCAATTCTTATTTTTTAATTTGTTGAAAAATTTTAAATCCCTGTGTCATTTTCTTCTGTTTCACAATTAAATACCACTTTGTCTTGCGTTATAATTGAAAAACCTAAGTTAACATGCATGAGATTGTTGGTGTAATGAAGCGAAATATAGAAACCTTCCAAGTTTAAATTATTACAGTAATTTGCACATCATCATTAAAGAGAAGTCACAAATATAAAATGACATAGAAAATAGGCACGGTTATGATTTACAATATAGTAAATCCACCCATTAAAAAAAATCTTAATATTAATAAATAAAGAAATGTATCCATGCTGTGCATTTTGATCACCCTATCTTGCAAATGTATCATTCAAAAATAATCGCAAAAGACAGTATATTTAAATACCACCATGCTCTTCCTCGTCCTTGGGATTTGTTTAATGATCGTGTGTCGTCTCACTCGTCCTCTGTAGAAGGCATTTTGCCCACACACACACACACACACACACCCCCACACACTGCAGACGTAGTTTGCATGTGTGGGTGGAACGATCCAGAGCGATCAGGCTGACATCCTGCAATCACAATGAACTCGGTGAAATTTCATCTGACATGGAGTATGCTTTTTGACACTCTTTAGGATTTTTAAAATTTTTTCCCAGAGGATCTTGCATCAACAAGCCGCAGGTGTCGGCTGATGGCCAGTAAAAAAGCTGCGTCAGCAAAGATTTTCTGTCCTAATTGAAAATTAAATCAAAACTGTTTAACTTTTTGTCACTGAAATGTCTGGACCACCCCTAATGCGTACCATGATTCATACGGTTCCTCGTAAAAGTATTCACACCACAAATGTTAATGCTTTGTACTTGGATTTTATGTGATGGACCTACACAATGGAAAATGCAAATAAAATAAAAACCTGACAAGTGCGCAGGGCATTTGTACTCAGTCCCCACGATCCAATGCTTTGTAGATCCACCTTTTGTCCAACAGATTCTCATTTGGATTTAAATCTGGACTTTGTCTAGGCCATTATGTAAAACGAGTTGATCTTAAGCAGTCCATCGTAGCTGGAAGGTGAACCTGTGCCCAAGTCTCAAGATATTTTGCAGCCTCTAAGAAGTTACATAATAGTTACAATATTCTACAATAAAATAATTAAATCCTAAAGAAAATAGATTGAGGTTTTTGGTTCTAACTGGAATTTTTTTAATTTACTTTTTTCTCCACGTTTAAGGGGTTTGAATACTTTTGTAGGTTCTGTATCTCTATCTGTCTGAACCAGCTTAGCCATTGCCTTCCTGTGCAATTATAATCTCTTTTCACTGCTCCATATCGGATTTCTTTCATTGACCTGAATTCCTCAGAATTTCTACTGGGCCAATCAGCAAACAGAAGAAGAAATTGTGAACAACGACTTTCTGCACTGTTTTAGAATTACAGTCTGTAGTTTTGGCAATGGCAAAAGTGGAAGTGAACAAAGCCTTTCCCGTTAGCCATGCCTCAAAGTATTGAATTAACATTAGCAGCCGTCTTGTTTGTCTGAGCACTTCTCTTTTCGCAGAGACAAGACCCAGTAAGCTTCATAGTCTGGCGGATTATTTTTGTCGTGAGCCAATGTTAGCAAATGGGTAACATTTAAATCTTCAACAGAGTTCACGCTTCCTGGAAGTAATCGTTTCTCAATAGCCGAGAATCCAGACTCTCCGTACGAAGTAAAGCATAAAACGAAGGTTTGGTTTCACTTGTGTTCATCAGATTTTGATCTACCACCAGTTTTTCCTCTGGGTTTACTAAAAATTCAGCTAGTCTGAAATGGCCATCCTCGCTATGCATGTAGGTATTCTGGTTTATAAATAAAATAATTTATTCCCACAGACATTTGCTGGTTTGTTGGAGAGAAAGCTGTTCTGTTTTTGCCTTAAGGAGAGTTTCTGTTTGTGCTGTTCTGATGTTTAGGCGATTCCAAACTGATTCCAAACTATATCTGTGGCTAAGTGCAACCGCTCGCTAACAAAAGAGCTGCTTGTGCGACATCACTTCCGGGAAGGACAGCAATGTATTTTAAGTGAACATAATTTTTTTTTTTTTATAGCAGTCACAGCTTTGGCCGTTTAGCCAAAAGCTAATTTGATTAAAATTTTAAAAACGCAACGGTCTGTTTTTGAGTTCTGCTTGTGACTTTACAAAACCATCTTTGGGGTTGTAACTCAGTCAAAGTATTACATTTTTGCCACATTTGAACCATGAAACCAGCTGGGTTGGATTGTCTTCATGGAAGCCAACTATGCACTGAAGTATTTGACATGCGCTCTCTTAAAGCGGCTGTTTGACATGCACGCCTAAGGCGATGTTAGCGATCTAGGGGACCTTTACTTGACGTTTTCAGGGAAATTGATTGTGACTGCGGAGCCCTGGAGGCGCTAAACAAACCTTCCCATTGCTCCCTTATGCCATGTAATCATTTACCATCGATCTCCCTTTGTGTTTGCAGCGGTTCTGAAATGGATGTCAAGCTTCTCATGTTTCTCAGGGTATTTATCTTGTGATCTTATTCATTTGCACTAAACTGTTTCTACATGGATTAGAATGATCCAAGTAACATTGTGATCGATTGTTCCTGGACGTCTCCCAGCAGAAACTGCGATTAAGAATAAAGTCAGCAACTAACATTCACTTATATTTATTAAATTGATTCTTTCTTCGTGGTGGGGAGCGGACATTGATCAAACTGTTCTTTGCAGTGACATTTTGTAGTTCCATTAAGTTTTCATTTCTAAGCAGAAGGGGGCGAATTTAAAAAGCAGCGTGGAAATTACAGACAGCGTTTCTGCACGTTTCCTTACCAAAAGAAACGGTGCGTTCGCTGAATTACAACCTGTCAGTATGAAAGCATTCCTCTTGAAGTGGAAAGTCAGGTTTTTAAAAAGCATTCATTACATCTTGCACAAAAGGCACAACTACTGCTCTTGATACTTTGTAAAACTAGCTGCTGCCAATAGTCACTCAGGTTTTGAACAGGATTTACGTCTGGGGACTGACATCCGTGAGAGGAAGTTGATTTTGTGTCTGGCAAACCGTTCCTGGGTTGATTTGCTCGTACGTCTGGGATCCAGAGTACGCTCACATCTGCAACACGATTGATTGTGTGGAAAGTAGTTTTGATCATCAATAGCATGTTTTCCACCCGCTACCTTGTGTCCTGTAAATGCCATTAACACCTGGCATTTATTCACTACCACAACAAATTTAATACACACTTTCCAGGGCGGGGAAGAAAAAGAGACACCATGTGCCGTCCATGAAACCACTAGCTGCCTTAGTAGTGTGGGATTTATTATTTTTTTTACAGCTACAGCTTGAACATCATGTAATGTATACCTATTTCAAATAAATGGCCATATGCCGTCTTCGGCCATACACAACACACTAAAAAAAGAGAAAGAACCAAGATTTCAAAAGAGCATGCTTTTGTCCAGAGGAAAAAGGGCAGGTTCTTTAGCGGCTTTAGCGTAGCCTTAGCATCCATCTGTGCACATCCATGACCAGGGTGTTTTAGGTTAGCCTGTGTTAAGGTTAAGAAGCTTGCGTTCGATTCCTCACTCCCCCTATTTTTTCACCGACATACAAGATCCAACTCAACGGTCAGACCACCGGACTCGTGACATCGAGTATTCACGAAAGAGTATGCACTGGAAATCCTGCCAGCATAAACACAAGCAAACACAACTGAAACAAGCTCAGACAAGCTCACCGGTTCATTCGATCATGTTGTCTGTACTTCTGAGCTTGTACTATAGGTAAGTAAACTTCTTTTTCTTTTTTGTAAGTCAAAGTTTCATCTGCTTTTTCCCCAAAGCAGACGGGTTTCACTTCTCACTTTCTGTTGCACTCATTGCATTCCTGTCAAATTGCTCGGTAGTTCTGATCAAGACAGACAATCAGCGACACAGTTGCAGGGAATCGCTAGCGGTCTGCGAGGCCCCAGCAACTTTAGCAAGTTATAATTGCTGCATGCATCATTCGACCCGATTTTCCGTCAGATCGGAACTGGTTTGCCTGGTCCTTACAGGACTAAAGGAGCATGTGTAGCTTCACATAAGTCTTATGACTTATACATAATTTTTATAACAACTGAATGCAACATAGCTACTTGATTGTGCTATAAAATGATACTGCATGCCTGGAAAATTGATAACGCTTCAACTTTAACAGTCTGACTGGAATCAAGCAGATGAGCCCAACTCCTGAAAAGCCATCATCATCATCATCATCATCATCAGCCCCTCTGCACCAAACTACTGTGACTCTGGAATATTGAACTTAAAATCTGCAGTTTTTTGCTGAGCTGGCCTCCTCTCATTGCATGACAGTGGGATTAACTGAGTTTCTGGTGGCGGTCGGTTCTTCCATTTGTTTGTAGAATCATTCTGCATCCCAAGGATTTTATACGGCTGTGGCCACGGAAGTGATCAGAACGCATAAATTCAATGATTTGGTCGGGTGATTTAGAGAAGGCTTTTTCAGGGGTAACAACAGATGTGGTCAACATGGACATGAGTATTTAGAATAAAGTGGTAACTTTTCTTTCTTAAACGGTTAACGTATTACATGTACTGTAACATTATATCTGCTGAGTGCTTCCTTCGTGGTTTTCTCTTAGTCTTTTAATAAAGAATACAAATTCTTGTGTTAAAAAGGAGAAGGATGCAGGAGTCAATTGCTCTGAACCTGAATCCCCATTAATCCTGAATCTGTCCATAAAATCAAAGAAAAAGCAGTTAGCTGTAACAGAGCCCTGGACCCGTGTCACACATCGATCCGCTCTGTTCGATGAGTCACTTTGGTAGAAAACCCTGCAGGTTGTTTTCAACGGGGAGGGGAAGGAAGACGACGAAGAAGCCTGGGACAGAGGGGAGAGGACAAAGCTACTCTTCGCCCCCCTCCACCAAAAAAAACTTTGATGACTTTATTTAGCCTAACCCACAGCACAAACATCAATCGTAAATGTCAGAAACAAATCCACGCTCCATTTAGCAACCCAAAACGTGAGCCAGGGCCAAACACAGGGCCGCATAATCACCGGTCAGCAGCGGCGACAAGCTCAGCCCCCAGAAAACCCGCTGCTACAGAGGAGAGATGCATTACAGCGCTCGTCCCACATCTGTCATCGCTCAGCAAACGTCGCCGCGCCGCCCACTGCGCTGCCCCCCCCCCTCACCCCCTCAAGACATGGCAGCCACGCAGACAGGGCCTGTCATAACACTTGACTTGTGGTTTAACACACTGTGGCAACACTGGGAGCTGGTAAATGAGATTGCTTTCTTTATTTGTGTTTCTGTCTTTGGGAATAAATCAAAACCAGTGGCGTGCACACGGGTATGTGAATGATGTGGAGCCAAATAAAAACAAAAAAAAAGAAAAGAAAAAAATCCAACAACTGCCCTGCAGTTACGCATCAATTTCTCGACAGGATGAGCGCTTTAATTTCAAATTCTGTTGGACTCGGAGCTTGTCCCCGCAGGCACAGGTGTCCGGTTTCCAGATTTGTGACAGTCGCAGGATGCTGAGTCGGGGCAATGGCGGCCATATTGCGCCTGTCAGTAACGGAGGAGGGGAGGTGAGAAACAGTGCTGCTGTCAAACCTCCTTGTCAAGCTTTGACGCTACAAAGGGCGGGAGAGCTCAATTAAAAGGCCATTATTGCATAAGTAAATCAGCGGCCATCAGCCTTGTCACTTCCAAGCCAATGATCTTTACCCGCCTGCTGCTCCGCTCTACTTTTTCCATCTGGATTTGCTCCATCTTGCTGCTCAGTTGCAACGCCGAATAGTGAGCCATGTTACCGTAAGAATCTATCAAGTGTGGATACAAGTATAGAAATTAAGATGCTCACCTAACAGGTTGTCTATTTTTTTTTTTTCTAATACTTCCAATAAGTCACTTGAATTTCAGGATGACGGTCGTTTTTCAAGATGGCCGCCGTTTTTGCGCCTTGTTAAACCAATTTTTGGCATAAAATGCCGGCCATTTTCATGACTTGGATGAACTTTTTTCAACTTTAATCATCCAATTCATACAACTTTAAAGTAATATCCAGGAAACTGAGGACTTTTGCTGTTTGCGAGTCTCACACCAGCCGTCAACTGGAAAGAGATGAAGATGTGTGATGTCGTCTAAATGGTGAGCGTTAGCTTCTGCTAAGTTTTTGTGCATTCAGTAGTTAATTTCCTCTAATTTTTGAAGTATTTAACTTGTTTAGTGTTATCTTTCACTTTTCACTTGTTTGGCGGTTTAATGTGAGCACAGACAAGATTCCTGTTTAGCGAATTAGCATTTAGTGAACCTAACTTTTTGGCCAGCTTTGCCCACCAGTGGCAATGACTACTGTTAATTTTAGTGCAAGCATCTTCTCCATTATCATCATGGCGGCCATTTTAAAAATTGTCTAGCAGAAGAATGCATTTCGTACGACAACCATGGTGGCCATCTTGGAAAGAAAAAAATCTAAAAAATTATCAGAAAATATGATTACATGATTTGAAACAAAAAGTATTCATCTGTCTTAAATATTGACAAATCTTAGTGCAAAAAAACATTTTTCTTTTCGACCAGGTTGAATTTTTCAGTAGTTAACGATTTTTTATTTTATTTTTTTCAAAAAAAGCCTGCCCATGGGAACATCTGTCCCAAGTTCAGATCTTGTATCCGCATGTGAATGATTTTGATAAAATATTCAATTATCTGCTGCACTCAAAGACGATGAGGGATGATTTCAAATTAAGACGACGCTTTGTCTTCATGTGGCGTTTAGGGATTACCGCAAGTTTAATTGATGACTAATTCAGATGATCACATCACGCCTCATCTTGTTGCTGATGAGCAGAATCTAAAAAAAACCCCAACACCCCTCCAGACCCCCAGAACCCCCTCACTCTTCCTTTCGTTAGTGATGACAAAGTACTCTATTTAGGAAGTTAGATTGAAATGTCTGGGGTCTAATTTATCTCTGCAGGATGAATACATGAATGAGAAGTAGTGCCATTTTTCACACACACACACACACACCCCAACACCCCCACACACACCCCAACACACCCAGGATGGAATATTGTTACCGCTGGCCCAGAAAGTTGCAGAGAGAACCGTTTTTCACCTGAACAAGCATTACGGTGTCATGTTGAGGCATTATTCACAGTGTGCTGAGCGGTCTGACAACGCCCGTGAAATATTTTCCGCGCTGACCTCGGATTTCTGCAAGTAGGACAGTTTCCCCCTTCATCACCCTCCTCCCCCTCAAACCCAGTCCTCCAACCCGAGATGAGCGCCGCCGAGCTTTCAGGAAGGTGAAATAATGCCGCGATTTTCCGCAGCATCATAAATACAGATTAAGGTCCCCCGATATCTGTGAGGTATCGCTCGTCTTCCCCCTGCGTTCTGGCCCCCACTCGCCGTCTGTAATTCATATCCATACAGGATGTTGACTCAGTTATTTTCCTGCTCGGTGTCACTTGGCTCGCTGGCAGAGGCGATGATGGCTGCTGCTCAAAGACACATCTGGAAAGAAATGTGCCGTTTAGGAGGCGTCTTGTAGAAGGATGTACAAAAGGAAGGAAATGGTTTTCCCAACATCACACCCCCTCAAGTCCGCATAATGTCACGCCTGTAAATAAAAAAACATTCAAATTTAAGTGACCGTTTTCAGAAGTCAGCCTTAGATACTGAAGCGAGTTCACTGCAGGTAGAAACACTGAACTCTTCACTCCACAAAAGCAGTTCTTGTGGTAAAACATGGCGGTGGCAGGAGAGATGGGCGATATGGACTTATGGTTATATCGCGATATTTTGTGGAACTATTGCGATAACAATAAAAGCGACGATAAGAACTATAACTGTCTGGCCGTGTGTCACAGCAATTATAGCCCCACTCAAACAAATGCTGCTCTGGAAAAACATTCCCACTTGCAATACACTGAAACCTAAAAAAACCATGCAGGCTACCAACCTTTTAATTTCAGCTCCTTTTATCAGTTGTTTTGGTCAGAAGTCATTTTTTGGTTCATGTTTGGGTGTAAAAACCAGTTAGTTATGGTGAAACATATTCTGGATGCCTAGAATTGATTTTCCTCCAAAAAATCCTTCTTGGTACGACTGATTTCTAGAGGGAGCTTTTAACGCCCACACTGCTTGCCTTTACTTAAAAACATTTCTTTGGAGGGTCATTGCCCAACTCCACTAGCTCGAGCTCGACCAAAAAACAACAACATCTTGCTGGAGAAAAGGTCTGACACATCTGGCAAGAAACACTTAGGACTCCAAGGTGTTATTTTGTGGGTAAAAGTGCGAGTTCTCTCCTCGCTTCCTGCCACATGCTGCTGTAAATTACTCGCAGCGCGGCCGCAGCCGGCCAGCACAGGTTTCAGTGGTGTCTCGTGTATCCATGTACGTTTGTGTAATGCATGTGGGTGGCGCGGGCGAGAGGGAAACGGTGGATTGTCACGAGGATAACGCGGCCAGGACTTCCCTGCACCGTCGGGGGGCCGTGATGAACGGCTTTCAGAACCAGGCAGATCGTGTATTATATCACCTGTACGGTGTATACACCTCCGAGGCCATAACTCTCCTTCTTTACCAGAGGAAACCTGAAGTATGGCACTGTATATTTCCCCGCTTGACATATTTACGAGTCCTCCCTGTTGTATAAACTCTGTGATTGGTATTTCAAAGCAGCTTGTCAGGCCGAGTGCAGAGTACTGCCAGCTGCCTCGGCTACCTCAGCAAACAGAGGGAGCTTTTTAGAGCAAAGTAAGACCGAGTGAGAGTTATTGCCTTCGCAAAGTTGAGTGCCTATTACAAAAATCTCTCTGGTGGCTGTAAATTTACTGTGTTTGTGCTCTCCGCTGTAAAAATCAAAACCGCAGCCTGGCCGCAGTTGCTCATTCGACTGAATAAAGAAAATGGATGCATTCTTTGAGGAAAGGACAAATTGTTTTGTTTTTAAAAGAGCAGCACTATGTTATAAAGGGATGCGTGTTTTCTAAATACAGCCAAGCTGATCATCAGATAACCTCAAATTAAAAAAAACATCTTGTTGTTGTTGTTGTCTGTCAACATGCTAAATTTTTAACACTCTGTTTAGATACTTATTTTTAAAGGGGAGGTTTTATGTATTTTCCAGGCACATAGTGACCTTTTAAAGCACAAACAACAAGTAGCTATGTTGACTTCAGTTGTTATAAAAATGCTATATATATCACATATAACCAAAGGAACTTGATGTCGTAATTTAACGGGCCTCTGTTTCTTTAAAAATCTCCTGCCCTTTCTGAAGCTCCGCCTTCAGGAAGTTGTGATCATTGTTTCACTGACAAGTAGCTCGTATGAAGCATGCTACCTACATTGAATTTCAACATGCCTCCGTTAAGAGATGCCAGGTTTTTATTATGTAAAAAACAAGACAATGACCAAGCTCCTTCAGACTAGCCAGCAGCAGTCAGCAAAAACCTGGTGGAACTGTGCATCAGCTGAGCTCATTATAGGAGCTACTTCTCGGTAAAATGCAGGTAAACATGTTGTTAAAAGGTTAATAGAGGAGCCATGTTGTCATGACTTCCTGAAAGGTGGAGTTTCAGAAAGAGCAGGAGTTTCTTAAAGAGACAGAGACCCAATTTCAAGGTGTTAAATTCCAAAGTCAAATTTCTTCTAAGGCATATTAGATATATATAGCAGTTATCTGACAACTGAAGATAACATGCTAACTTAATTGTGTCATAAAATGAGATACTATGTGGCTGGAAAACACATAATATGCTGAATATTAAAGACGCAGCATCTATTTTCTACAGTAAAAACAAACAAACATTTTTTCGGATTGTTACTTAGAAATCACTTAAATCCTATCCTTCTAAAACCTAAACACGGCCCAGAAATCCAGACATGACCGTCAGCCCAAAGCCAAATGTAAAGAACTACAATCACCAAATGAAGTTTTGATTGTCACAGAGGAGCATTATTGTGACACTCCCCTCGTCTTCCTATGAGGGGAAACCGACTGTTTTGATGTGTGATCCACCACGACTTGCATCGGCTTGGCAGATTTTATCAGCGAACACGACAGGCGGGCAGAGCGAAGACTGAATAAAAGCAGGGTGAATGATAAAAATGTCAAGGATTATCTTCACTTTGCGCATTGCTGTGATGTCGTATCAAAACGGATTTGGCGGGAGAAGAGACGATGGGAGGAGGGAGGCGAGACACAAAAAGAGAGGATTGTGCTGTTCGTGTTTCTGAGCACATTTTGCATATGCAACGATTCAAACTGTCCCGCTCCCGACAAAAAATATATTACTTGGAAATTATATTCAGAGACAGAAAACATTCACGATGCTCCACTTGATTTAGATTGTAGTTCATGGAAGACAAGAGACAAAAGACTGACTGTAGTGTAGACAAGTTAAAAAAAAAAAAAGTGTATTAACAGTCTTAGTTTTGAACCCTAAGCTTGTTCATTTAAATTCTACTTGAAAATAAAAATTACAGCCACTGCTTTTCTGCTTATCCAAAGAGGGCACCGATTGTTCCTGACTGCTCCATCCAGGGATCTAACCTGCTTTTCTATTCCAGAGCTGCCTCCATCTTCCTGGCACAGCGACAAATGAGGATGTTGCCTCTGGCACTTTGGCCCCATGCGGAGGCGGTGCGCGGTGTTGGTGCTTCGCTCACATCGCTTTGGGGTTTTTAAATCGTCCCCAGTTTGCAGCTGGTTCCAGGAAACGACCCGCAGTCAGCTGAGGACGACGGCGTTCCTAAAAAGTAGCTGTCTGAGGAAAGTTAAACTAATTGTGAAAGTTTTTTTTCCCTCCCCCCTCATCTTTATTGATATAAATAAAGATTTAAAAGCCAGATAAGAATGGTGAGAATTAAGTTTATAAAGTTTTTGGTCGAGACACAGTTCTAATAGTTGACAGGATCGTTTACTTCCCTGCAGTTCGCACAACACCAGCTGTGTAGGCCCGATGGAGGACGCCACGTTTAAAGAGATAGCTTGGATGTTTTTATGTGAGTTTTTGTAATGAACACAATAATAGTCAACACCTGCAGGAGGCAGCAGTTTTATGAAAAGTCACAGTGCTGGAAATAAGAGAATTTAGCTCCCAGTTTCAGACTAAAATCCCAAAGTTTCACCACTGCTTAAGCTAACACTTTGTTAGCAGACTGCTAGCCTTTACACTTTTCCACAAGGTCCTGGTTTAGTATGTTTTATCAGCCAAATAACATGAGTAATATTATTAGAAGTGAATAATATTACTCATGTAATATTATGAGTAATAATACTCATAATATTACATGAATAATATTACTCATGTAATATTATTCACTTTATAAATATACTATAAACATAGTATATTGTTTTAACAATATAATATGTGTTAAAACATAGTATATTTTAACACATATACTATGTGTTAAAATAGTATATTGCTTGTTAAGATGAGTACTGTCCTGTTGCTATCAGCAGGTAAGTATAACCTTTGACTTTGAGCCTAGCTTAGAGCTCGACAGTTTCTGTATATACATCTTTGCGCCTCTCATTTTGAAGTAAAAAAGAAAGTCATTCTTGAGTTACCTTCTTGTGTTGACAGTGCACTTTATAATCTTAATTTGTCCAACCACAGAGTGTCATGTTGCTACTGGCCACTCCCCCCAAACCATTAATTACACACAAATGTGAAAATGGCTGAAAACAGCTGCACAATTATACAACCATATATCTTAGAAAAGCGAAAGTGGACCCATCTGCACAGACAACAAGAAAGCAGCTCGGGGTTTCTGGATGGCAAATCAGCAACAAAACACTTTCTTTTCCAGCAGCCATTGTACATAAGGCGGTAATAACAGCTGACCAAAAGTGCTGGAGATAGACTTAGATTGCTAGGCAGCGGCCTGGGCTTCATCGCGGTTGCTAGGTGATTGGTTAACTTGTGATGTGACATTCAGGAGGCTTTTGAAACGACTCAGAAAACATAAACTTATTTGTTTGTTTTGTTTTATCACTTGGGCTGTTTTAGAAGCAGTAGAAATCCAAACGAAAGTACAAGAAACATGCAAATTAAGAGTTTTGCATAATACGTCTTACCTCAGTAGCACCTGGAAAATGTATCCAAAGTCGGAGTTTTTTTTTTTGCTGTGAAGTTATTAGCAAATCATTAAAGGATTGTTCTGGTATTGCTTTGTTGCTGCACTTCCTTCCATTGCTTCACAATCCTTTGACCTTTCACCCTACCACTCAGCGCTAAACAGTCCTTTCCCAATGCCTCCGTCCGTCCATCATAGTCATAAAGTCTGACAGTGAGGATTAGATCTGCCAGCTCTGTTGTGTGTGTGTGTTGGGGTGCGTGTGCCGGGGTGTGTGTGTGTAGCAGCAGCAGCTGTGAAATGACCCCCCAGGTCCCCTCCTCCACTATTTTGTCCAATGCGAGGCCTGAGGCGAGCAGGAGGTTTTCAGGTAGTGTGTGCCAATGTGTGTCAGTGTGTCACTCTGAAGCTCGTCATCTCCGCTCCACTGCGTCCGGACTACGAGAGGATTATCGTTGTCGTCACCTGAGAGGAACGCGGCTCGTTCCATCGTGTTTCGCCGCTTTGATCTTTGAAGTTTGGTAGAAGTGCACGCGCACACAGACACACACACCCACGCACACTGAAGGTGAAGCATTAAAAATAAAACAGAGAGCAGCTCACTGACGCACTGAGGGGGGAAGTATTGCTGAATACCAAAAGAGTTGTTCTTTGTATTTGATGTCGATGAGAGGAAGGCGTGAGGGTTTAGTCACGTCTTTGTCTCCATTGGGTGAAACGAGGCGAGCGCTTTTATTTCTGTTTACACTGGTCGGGGAACCATCTGGAATAAAAGAGAAAAAAACAATAAAAATAGAGAGAGATCCTTTTGTTTTCCCTGAAGATCGTGTCACACATCGGCGGCAAATGTTTAGCCGAAACTCTCTCAGGTGTTTAACGTTAAGCAAATGGACGATTAAGCGACGACCAAACAGGATGCACATGTTGAAAGGGAAGAAAAACATCAAATAATGTCAGGAAAAACATCATTTCACTTTATTTGTGTTTTTAACAAAAGAACAGAATTTATTAATCCCAGCATGGGACAATATAAATGCCACGGCAGCCAGCCAGTCACTTCCAGCCATGTGCTTCGTTTCTTCTGACAAATTGAGTAAGTTAACACTAACTTAAGAAAGGTAATTAAAAATGTTGGGTAAAATGTAATGAAAGCATGTCTGATTGTCCCAGAAATGCTGAAGTAAGAAATATATTTACAGGTGTGTCCTAATTGTTAAAAAAAATATATATATATATATATATAAAAAAATAAAAAAAATACATATATATATATACATATA
>CAEGAG010033859.1:0-11369 GCA_903067065.1 Brachyrhaphis terrabensis
AACTGAGAACGTGCCTGGTATGTTAACATAACATATTGAGAGTTATTCAGATAACTATAGTATAAATAACATGCTAACAAGTTTACCAAACCATCCGTGTCCAAATCACTAAACGCAATGAAATCTTCGTCCTCAGTGTAGCTTGTTAAACAGCTCGGCTAACTTCTTCTACCTCTCCGGAGGTAGAATTACAGGCCTAGAGCGCCCTCTTGCGGTTTAGTGTGAAAATAACGTGATATGATATAATGATGTGTTAATAATTTCACACATAAGTATAAGTCGCTCCCCCTGCCAAACAATGAAAAAAAACTGCGACTTATAGTCCGGAAAATATGGTGTGTGTGTGTGTGTGTGTGTGTGTATATATATATATATATATATATATATATATATATAGTGCAGCACAGTCGTTCTTGTTTTCTACTGCCTGCTGCTGAACACCATCAAGCTCCAAGCAGGAAGGAACCGTTTCCTGCAGATCCAGGGGGTTCAGATATGGATGTGTGTGTTTTGGTCTGGGTGGGATAACATTTAATTTTTACTGCTAAAAACAATTTTATAAAACACAATATGATTAATTTTGTGATTGACAGCGCCATCAATTATTTTATTTCTATGAACAAAAGAACAACAAAAAGGAAAAAAATTGTGGAGGGCCCCCTGTCGGTCAGGGGCCCTTGGAACTGTCCTAACTTCCCCGTATGGCCCCCTGCTCAGCCTGTCAGTATTTAGCCCACTGACTGATCCAGATTAGACAGTTTAGCTCTCTAACTGCAGCTCTGCAGATTAGCGTGCTAACTGCAGCCGCGGTTCTGCTTCTGGTTTTAGATGTGACTCCAACACGTGGCGGTCATGTTAGGTGAAGCTTCACCAGGACCCTTAATGGATCCGTTTATGTTACCGGTACCGGGTTGACCTTTTACCCTCAGCAATAACCAGAAGTGATGACTTCCATCTGATTTGATTTATTGTCATTGTACAGTAAACTGTACAACAAAATTAGTAGTAGGCCTACAGCTGTTCTTATAGCTTTTATAAACAAACAGTCAAAACATATAAGATTGGTGTGATCTGGGGAAAAATGTCTCTGGTGGGCAGGACGATGACAATCTTAAAGGCTAGAATATCAGGAGTTGGAGATTTCAAGGAGCTGCTCTTCATCCAGCCTGTTAATGGTGTATCCATCGTTTGTGACGAGTTTGGGAGGGAAGGTCCATGAGTCTCATCTGCAGAACTCCCCTCCTGGTTTCTATTAACGTCGTTAATGTACAAAACACAGACCAGTCTCTCTGAGTCCCACCATAAGCCATGTAGATCCTGGTGGTCCCGACTTCACCTCCGGATCAAAGTAGTCTGGTGGAAGTCACTCATCACATCAACAGGAGATCAATGTCCCATCTATATAAACCGCTCGACAATTGCGTTCAACTTGTCCAGTTGTTAGGAAAGTTGAAAGCCGTGGCACCCTTGTGCACCACCATGGAAATCTATAAATAAATAATTAATGGTCAACTATATAAAAAAATGATTAAAAAAGAATTGAGTAATAAATTGAAATTAAGCCGTCAAAGTTCCAGCAAATTTTCAGAAAATCCACCCATCCATATGCGCAACTTTTCCGGTCACCAAGAGAGCTGAAAGCCGCTGCGTCCATCTGTTTTATCAGAGAAAAAATGATGAAAAAGTCCCACTGTCTGGTTCTGGTTCTGGTCCGGTTCTAATGAGGTACGGCCAGGTGTGGCAATGAAGGAGGTCTGAGAAGTACGGAGGGGCGAGGTGGTGGACCGGGTTCTGTCAGCGAACCAGTGGGATGAATTTGAGTTTTACTTGAAGTTGAAGGAGGGAAGGAATTTGGTTTGGTTGAGAGAGAGATGGGAAACCGAGTGCTGAGGGTCCCGGGACCGAGCCCTGGAGAACACCTGAGGTGATGGGATGTTGAATGATTTCAACTGAACAAACTGAACGGAACCGGTCTCCCCGCTCTGCCTGCCCTCATCGTTTCATCCTCCTCGTTGGATCTCCTG
Source organism: Brachyrhaphis terrabensis (assembly GCA_903067065.1). Taxonomy (NCBI): domain Eukaryota; kingdom Metazoa; phylum Chordata; class Actinopteri; order Cyprinodontiformes; family Poeciliidae; genus Brachyrhaphis; species Brachyrhaphis terrabensis. The sequence continues at coordinate 2,025 of CAEGAG010033859.1, forward strand.
CTGCTGTGGAACCTGGGTTGTTCTACCTTCAAAGGTTCTGCACAACTTGGTCAGAACCAGAAAATGAGTCCAAGAGCAGATGGTCCGGACCAGAACCCGTTGGCCTCAAACAGACCACAACATTTTCCAGATGAATTAAACCAGTTCACTCAGCTCCTCAGTGTGGCTCCTCAATGTGGCTGGTGTTTCTGACTGTCCCTGAATGCATCGTGTGTGTTTCCCCAGGCGTCTTCCTGATCCCGTACCTGCTGATCGTTTTCGTGGGAGGAATCCCGATTTTCTTCCTGGAGATCGCCCTGGGTCAGTTCATGAAGGCCGGCAGCATCAATGTGTGGAACATCGCTCCGCTGTTCAAAGGTGGGTCCGGTTTACCAGAACCTTGGCTGATTTGCTGCTCAACATGTTTGAACTTGTTCACTTCTCTTGGACTTCAGGCTGGTTGATGCAACGGACCGTCTGGTTCTCTGGTTCAGATTCTGAATGCAGCATTTACATACGCTGACGACACAAAGCCTTATGTTTCTGTGTCAGTCCAGAACTGAATCTGTTGGCAGGAAACAATATTGCAGAATATTTGTGGTTGTGTTTTATTATTAGCTGTAATAATAAAACCTGCCCTTGGGTTTTATTATTATATTAAATTGTATTATAATAAGCTATATTACAACCCAACCGTTATAATCTAGTTTATTATCATAATAAGCTATGATAATATTAGATTATTATTGTCGCTAATAATGTGTTTTATTAACTATGATAATAAAAAATGTTAATCTGGTTAATTAAATTTTTGAATTGAATGATTTTCATGTCTCTGAACACATCCAGATTTTATTTCCTTTCTGTCAGAAACTGAGTTTTGAATTCAGTGAAATTAAAAACAGTTGAATCTACAGAACAACATTTTGAATCAACATTTAAGTAGTTCAATTTAACACAGTGAATTTGGTCCTTATAAGAATAATGTTAGTTTTACTCGTTTTGATACAAAGACTCCTTTGCTGAAATAATTCTGAAAAAGTTAATCAACTTTGAGGGAGAAAATTAAATTCCAAATACGGATTCATACTGATTGTTCATATGTATATTCATGATTTCATCCATTTAATATTTACCTGCCGACGTTAGACGAGTCCACAGATTAATAAATATAATCTATTCAGCTTGACTGTGCATAAACCGAACACAGAACTGGTTCTTATAAAGTGTGACAAACCTGAGAGAATAATTCTTCTGGGTTTAAAACACGAGCAGCAAAAACTTAACAGAATAAAAACATAAACTTCTTTTAGAGGAAAGTTTTTGTCCTTTTTCATCCTTTAACTGGGATAAAACACCTGGAGAACAAAGATCGTTTTTACTAGAATGTTCACAATTATTCATGTAAACAGTTGCAAAACACATTATCAATATCAATAATGTTGTCACAATCTGTCCCAGATGAAGTCCAGGTGAAACTTTGAGGACATGTTGGTTTGATAACCTGGAAGAATCCGCTTCGTTGGCAGTTTCACGAGTCGCAGATCCGTTTCTTCACTCAGACCTTCAGTCCTCAAAACCATAAATCCTCTTTCATGACGCAGCTTCGCACATTCTTACAGGAACGGCGAAGATAACAGTTTATTGCATCTGAGAGAGCTGACCGAGCAGCTCCGTGTGCGGAACGGAGCGAGGGTGAAGCGAGAATGTAGCGAGAGTGCAGTGAGAACAGAGCGAGAACGTAGCGAGAGTGCAGTGAGACTGCAGTGAGAACAGCGAGAACGTAGTGGGAATGCAGTGAGACTGCAGTGAGAAGGCAGTGAGAACGTAGCGAGAACGCAGTGAGAATGTAGTGAGAACAGCGAGAACGTAGCGAGAGTGCAGTGAGACTGCAGTGAGAACAGCGAGAACGTAGTGGGAATGCAGTGAGACTGCAGTGAGAAGGCAGTGAGAACGTAGCGAGAACGCAGTGAGAATGTAGTGAGAACAGAGCGAGAACGTAGTGAGAAGGCAGTGAGAACAGAGCGAGAACGTAGTGAGAATGTAGTGAGAACAGCGAGAACGTAGTGGGAATGCAGTGAGAAGGCAGTGAGAACAGAGCGAGAACGTAGTGAGAATGTAGTGAGAACAGCGAGAACGTAGTGGGAATGCAGTGAGAAGGCAGTGAGAACAGAGCGAGAACGTAGTGAGAATGTAGTGAGAACAGCGAGAACGTAGTGGGAATGCAGTGAGAAGGCAGTGAGAACAGAGCGAGAACGTAGTGAGAATGTAGTGAGAACAGCGAGAACGTAGTGGGAATGCAGTGAGAACAGAGCGAGAACGTAGTGAGAATGTAGTGAGAAGGCATTGAGAACGTAGCGAGAAGGCAGTGAGAATGTAGTGAGAACAGAGCAAGAACGTAGTGGGAATGCAGTGAGAAGGCATTGAGAACGTAGCGAGAAGGCAGTGAGAATGTAGTGAGAACAGAGCGAGAACATAGTGGGAATGCAGTGAGAAGGCATTGAGAACGTAGCGAGAAGGCAGTGAGAATGTAGTGAGAACAGAGCGAGAACGTAGTGGGAATGCAGTGAGAAGGCAGTGAGAACAGAGCGAGAAGGCAGTGAGAATGTAGTGCGAACAGAGCGAGAACGTAGTGGGAATGCAGTGAGAAGGCATTGAGAACGTAGCGAGAAGGCAGTGAGAATGTAGTGAGAACAGAGCGAGAACGTAGTGGGAATGCAGTGAGACTGCAGTGAGAAGGCAGTGAGAACAGAGCGAGAAGGCAGTGAGAATGTAGTGAGAACAGAGGGAGAACATAGTGAGAATGCCTTGAGAGTGCAGTGAGAGTACAAGGAGAGAGCGGTGAGAACAGAGCGAGAACGCAGCGAGAGCGTAGCAAGACAGCGACAGTGCAGAGGAAAACTCCTGGCTGTGCTCAGCTGTGGGTGTCCATGTCTGTCCATGTGGTGGACGGAGGGACGCGTCCTGGTGTCCTCCACCTGTCGCACAATAACTGCTGAACCCCCCCCAAAGATGGCCGCTGGATGGGTACAATGACTTTTGTTACATTAAATAAAAATGACCTAAAATAGAAAATGTGTTCATACTACATAAAATAATGCATTTTTAATTCAAACTAAAAAAATATATATTTAATATAAACATTTTAACTTTTTTTTCTTGAAAAGATCCAAAACCTGGAATTTTAATTTAAGTCTAAGTTAGGTGAACTTATGTCTTAGTTTCCTCAAAAAGTTAAACACTAACAAAAGTCTAAAAATAATTGGAATAAAATGTAAATAGTTTTTGGTAGATTAAAATTTTGATTTTGAGATTTTCTTAATAAAATTGACAAGTTTTCAATGGAAATAATTTGTAATTCTTCCTTCTTTTGTCCAGAAGGAAAGAAACATAAAATAAAAGGAGTAAATCTGGGAGAGGAGAATTTATTTCTTACTAAACAACTGAAGAAACATGAAAATCCACTGACGCTTCCAGGAAGTGACATAATTGTTCATAACTCATATGTTTAAGCTGAAGAGGAGCTGCGTAATAACCCCTGCCTGTTTATTACTGTAACCATGACAACAAGGTATTTACAAGTGTGCAAAGTTAATAAGTGAAGTTTGCTTCCTTAGATGAGGTCAAACATTAAACTGGTCTCCAATAAAAAGTTGATAATATTTCCAGCAGAACCAGCTGTGGATTTGAGCCTCCATTGTTCAATCATAACGAGAATATTCTGGAAAAGTTTCCAGATTCCAGTAACTCACCTCTAAGTGAACCACATTATACAGATTCATGTCTTAGGATCAGAAAGCAGGTCAGTGCAGGAATGTGGGCTTAATGAGGAGCAGGATGTTTGAAAAGTTTTCTGTTTAAAACTTATCTTCAGGTTCTGGTCATGTTTGTGTTCTGTGCAGGTTTGGGTTACGCCTCCATGGTCATCGTGTTTTTCTGCAACACTTACTACATCATGGTTCTGGCCTGGGGCTTCTACTACCTGATCAAGTCCTTTAGCTCCGCCCTCCCCTGGTCCACCTGTGACAACGAATGGAACACGCCCAACTGCCTGGAGACCTTCCACCACTTGCACTGCAGCAACGCCAGCCTGGCCAACGCCACCGTGGGCGGAGCCAACCTGACCTGCGCCGACCTGGCCGACGCCCGCTCGCCCATCATCGAGTTCTGGGAGTGAGTACCGGTTCCGGGTCGGGTCGGGTCAGGGTCGTCTTTCTGACCCGGTCTGTGCCTGCGCAGGAACAAAGTGCTGAACATCTCGTCCGGACTGGACCAACCGGGTCGCATCAACTGGGAACTGATGCTGTGTCTGATGGCCGTCTGGGTTCTGGTTTACTTCTGCGTCTGGAAAGGAGTCAAGTCCACCGGCAAGGTACCGCTCCCATTCAGACCGCTGGGACCAGTCGGGTTCCAGACTGGACCCATCAGGACCAGTGTGTGGTGAGGTTTGGTTGCCTGCAGGTGTTTATGATGTGATAAATATAAAACATTTAAATATTGAATGTGCTTCTGTTGAAAGCAGCAGACCTGCTCCGATTATCATCTTTAGTTTTTATTTTTATGAATATTCAGATGCAGAAAGTTTTCAGTTTTTCTCTCCTGCTGGATTTTTGTCCAACATGTGAGTCGGAGTCAGAGGAGGAAAATGCCGCACCGCCCCTTTAAATTCTCAGTTGACACCTCTGATTCACCCTGGATGTGTCACCAGGCTGCAGTCACATGACAAGTTCAGAGTCGCTATGACGACCTTGGGGGAGGCATTGAGGCCCCGTGAGGTGGCGGGACACGATTGGCCGGCTGAGAGGAGGGCAGCTTGTCTGCAGAGGGACGTGACTGAGAGGCTGCATGTTGAGATGTGATGCTGCGTCTGCAGCCATCAGACGCTGGGAAAATACCAAATGCAGAAACATCCAGATGCTGAGGGAGACCAGCGCTGCTGGGTTCAGAACCAGCACCTGAAGAACCTCCAGAAAGTTCTGGTCCAGAAGCAGGAAGTGTTAGAAAGCAGGAGGTCAGATGGTGGATCCAGGCAGGACTTCACCTCCACCGCTTGGCTCTCCAGAAACATCCAGATCCGCTCTGAGAGATCCTACAACAAAACTCTGCAACAATTTTTTAAAACCACAATCTGGACATTAGTACAGGATTACTTGAGCCAGAGCGTTAGCAACCGCCTGGCGTCATTCTGGATGGGTAGTTGATTGGTTTCCATTCAAATCCCACATCATGATGCTGCCTCCTCCATGTTTGTGAAGTAGTCTCTTGTTCTTAAAGTCACTCTTCTAAATAAACGGTTGTTACGTCCAAACATCACAACGTTCAACTCGTCTGACATCAAACTTTTCTCCAGGAACATTCTTGGACGTTTCTGCTACTTTCATATCGAAGATGTTTTGCTGAATCTTGTCTCAAGGAGTCTATTAAATATTATTTTAATCAGTAAAAGATGAGGGTCTTTAGCAGGACACCAGGAAGCCCGATGGAGGGTTATTGGTTTATTTATGACGTTCTCCAACACTTGGGTTCTGGTTTTCAGAGGAACTCGTCACTTTTTATTTTCTGTCTTCATCTGATGATGTTTTGTCAGATCTGCTCACACGACTCTCAGTCCCAACACAAACAGCCGCTGCTGTTGTTCATCAGCAGGAGGTTGAAAGAAGAGCCCAGCAGAGAGACAGAGAGATTCCTCTAATCCCAGTTCCCACTCCTCTAATGTCTCAAATATTCAACATCCATAAATTTTCCTCAAAATGTAAACATATTAACCAAAAAATAAAATAAATCAACCAAGTAAAAAGTAAATTTAAATCAGTGACACCAAGGAGTGTATCACAGCAGGACTCAGTCCCTGGTGGGTTGGAGCAGCTCTATGGACTTGATGGTAAAACCAGTAAGAAAGACGAAGCTGCTGGTCTGGATGGGTCTGAACCGTCCTGGTTAGAGCGGCTGGCAGACTGGTGAAGGATACTGATGTTGAAGAAGAGCCAACATCGACTCTCCATGGATGGCATCAAGCTTTATGCCAAGAATGAGTGAGACCTCGACTCTCTGGTCCAACGAGCAACAATAAACTTTAAGTCCATCACCTGAGACTTTCTGCTAGAGGAAGGAGGCCTAGTGCGCATTTGAACCAGCATCCAGAGATCAAACCATTCACCAGCACGTTTGGGCTGGTGAATGGTTAGATTCAACAACTCCAAAGATATTTGACATGATCCCCAGCTTAATATGCAAATTTTAACCAACTTTGACAAGTCTAAACTTGAAGAGTGTAGTGCTAAGTCAACCCTTGGTGCCAGTTCAGACTCATCGACATTGCTTCATATTTCAGGAAAACAATATGCTCTGAAAGAATGACTCAGTGATTGAGCAACAGAACTGAGTCATCACTGAGTTCAAGTGAACTCAGTGATGACTCAGTTTATCACTCAGTTCATTCGATGTCCACATCGAAAGACTCTACCCTCGCTTCCGATGTGGACAGAAGTCACGAGAGACAAAGTTGATTCTGTTTCTGTTTGTTGCTGTGGAAAATCATTGAAGGACCAGATTGCTTCTGTAGTTTCTAAAGGATTGTTGGTTGCATGGCTGGTTGGTTGGTTGGATGGATGTTTTGTTGGTTGGTTGGTTGGATGTTTGGTTGGTTTGTTGGATGGATGGTTGGATGTTTGGTTGGCTGTATGGCTGGTTGGTTGGTTGGATGGATGTTTGGATGGTTGGTTGGATGGTTGGTTTGTTGGATGGATGGTTTGTTGGTTGGTTGGTTGGATGTTTGGTTGGTTTGTTGGATGGATGGTTGGATGTTTGGTTGGCTGTATGGTTGGTTGGTTGGTTGGATGGTTGGTTAGATGGTTGGATGGATGGATGGTTGGTTGGTTGGTTGGTTGGATGGTTGGTTGGTTGGATGGTTGGTCGGTTGGTTTGTTGGATGTTTGGTTGGATGGTTGGTTTGATGGTTGGATGTTTGGTTGGATGGTTGGATGTTTGGTTGGTTGGCTGGATGGATGGATGGATGGTTGGTTGGTTGTATGGTTGGTTGGTTTGTTGGATGGTTGGTTAGATGGTTGGTTGGTTGGTTGGATGTTTGGTTGGATGGATGGTTGGTTAGATGGGTGGGTGGATGGATGGTTGGTCGGTTGGATGGTTGGAAGGATTGTTGGTTGGATGGTTGGTTGGTTGGATGTTAGGTTGGATGGTTGGTTGGTTGGATGGTTGGTTGGTTGGTTGGATGGTTGGTTGGTTGGTTGGATGGTTGGAAGGATGGTTGGTTGGTTGGTTGGTTGGATGGTTGCATGGTTCGATGGTTGGATGGATGGATGGTTCGTTGGTTGGATGATTGGTTGGTTGGATGATTGGTTGGATGGTTGGTTGGTTGGTTGGATGTTTGGTTGGATGGTTGGTTGGATGTTTGGTTGGTTGGTTGGATGTTCGGTTGGATGGATGGATGGATGGCTGGTTGGTTGGATGTTTGGTCTGATGGATAGATGGCTGGTTGGTTGGATGGTTGGTTGGTTGGATGGATGGATGGTTGGTTGGTTAGATGTTTGGTTGGATGGATGGATGGCTGGTTGGTTGGATGTTTGGTTGGATGGTTGGTTTGATGGATGGATGGTTGGCTGGATGTTTGGTTGGATTGTTGGTTGGTTGGATGTTTGGTTGGATGGTGGTTGGTTGGATGTTTGGTTGGATGGCTGGTTGGTTGGATGTTTGGTCTGATGGATGGATGGCTGGTTTGATGGATGGTTGGTTGGATGTTTGGTTGGATTGTTGGTTGGTTGGTTGGATGTTTGGTTGGATGTTTGTTGTGAATCCTAAAGTTGAACCCTTCCTAACAATAACACTGTAAAATGTTATTGTTGTATGAACAAATTTAACAAAAACGTTCTTATGAAAGGTTTTAATAATAACGTTTGTAACGTCTGATGGAATATTTCTGTTCTCAGGCATTTTACATGATCGGTTGAGCAGCAGAACCGATCCAAACGGACCGGTTTAGTTTCTTTAAAGTTTTCTGGCGAGTTCTAGTTTCATGTTCCTGCACGATCAAACCCTAACTCCGGTTCTGCCGGTTCTGTTTCAGATTGTTTACTTCACGGCAACCTTTCCCTACGTGGTTCTCATCATCTTGCTGGTGCGAGGCGTCACGCTGCCCGGAGCGTACAACGGCATCATGTACTACATCAAACCGGATTGGTCCAAACTGGAGGAGGCTCAGGTCGGTCCAGCCTGTGGGCTGCTTTGCCCTGAGCACTGCCTTTCAGGAACAACACACCTGCTTTTCGTTATCCTAAACTCGTATTTTCTTCTTCAGTCATTAGAGAAAAGTTTGGGATTTAGGAAAAGCAGATTTTTATGGAAATGAAAGACACTCTTGTGCTGCGAACTAATGGGACTGTTTGTTATGAAATTTCCTGCTGGAGGTTTCTTCCTGTTAAAGGGGAGTTCTTCCTCTCCACTGTCGCCACATGCATGCTCGGTTGAGAGATTGCTGTAATGACACAACACAAGCGCCCCCTGCTGGTCCAGGGAACGAATGACTCGATGCTCTGCTGGGTTTCAATATTCCGGGACGAAGGAGCCGGAGGACTCAAATGATTGTGCCTTGACACGACTATAGTTGTGAATTGTACTATGAAATAAAAGAACTCTCACCTGTGACCTTTGACCCCACAGGTGTGGATTGACGCCGGCACCCAGATCTTCTTCTCCTACGCCATCGGACTGGGAGCCCTGACCGCACTGGGAAGCTACAACCGCTTCAACAACGACTGCTACAAGTACCAGAACCGCAGGACTGGACCTCAGAACCAGGCAGAACCTCAGAACCAGGCAGAATCTTACAACCAGACAGAACTTCAGAACCGCAGAACCAGGCAGAACCTTACAACCAGGCGGAACATCAGAATCAGACGGAACCTCAGAACCAGGCAGAACCAGGCAGAACCTCAGAACCAGGCAGAACCTCAGAACCAGGCAGAACCGCAGAACCAGACAGAACCTCAGAACCAGGCAGAACCGCAGAACCAGGCAGAACCAGGCAGAACCTCAGAACTAGACGGAAGCTCAGAACCAGGCAGAACCTCAGAACCAGGCAGAACCTCAGAACCAGACAGAACTTCAGAACCAGGCAGAACCTCAGAACCAGGCAGAACCTCAGAACCAGGCAGAACCGCAGAACCAGACAGAACCTCAGAACCAGGCGGAACCTCAGAACCAGGCAGAACCAGGCAGAACCTCAGAACCAGGCAGAACCGCAGAACCAGGCAGAACCAGGCAGAACCTCAGAACTAGACAGAACTTCAGAACCAGGCAGAAGCGGATAAAACCAGACAGAGCCTTAATGGAGGACCTGGTTCGGGTCACCTG